>JBAPLH010001618.1:0-12939 GCA_037897445.1 Ceriops zippeliana
TAATCATGGCTTGCATTTTTGCACCAAATGTTAACTGGTTTAATTTCTAAATAATGAGATATTCTAATCACCTAATGTTAATTTATGCTTCTCTTGTTTTTACCATGACAATTTTTCATGCAATAACCTGAAATTAACTTTTGAGTCTTTCTTAATAACTATAATCATTTCTGAAAAAAATGCTCCCAGGACGATCTATAAGATGAATTCATTCAATTTAACAAAACAATGGAGTCCTTGATTTTGAATTGCATTTCTTATCGATATTAAATTTGTTGAATTGACAAAATAGGGAGTTCCTCCCACCATTTCTTGGATAGCAAGCCTCCTCTTTTGATTCCGACAGATGCTTTTTGATACATTTAATCATAAAATATAACACATACGTGGCTAAACAACCTAGTATATTAAATTGAATCAAACATGTATATTACACCAATAAAACCCCGAATCTATTTAAATCAATCATCCAAAGGTGTCATTAATCATGAATTGCATTTCGCGCAAATGTTAACTGGTTTAATTCCTAAATAATGAGATATTCGAATCACCTAATGTTAATTATGCTTCTCTTGTTTTTACCATGACTATTTTTCATGCAATAACCTTGAAATTAACTTTTTTGAGTCTTTCTTAATAACTATAATCATTCTGAAAAAAATGCCCCGGACGATCTATAATATGAATTCATTCAATTTAACAAACAATGGAGTCCTTGATTTTGAATTGCATTTTTTATCGATATTAATTGTAGAATTGAAAAATAGAGAGTTCCTCCGATAATGTTTTGGCTACACAAGCCTCCTATTTTGATTCCAAAACACACTTTTTGATGCATTTTGCATGAAATATATAACACATGTGGGCTCAAAAACAACCAAGTATTATTAATTGAATCAAACAAGTATATACACCATTTAAAACTCCAAATCTATTTTCAATCCATCAGCCAAAAAAGGTGTCATTCATCATGGTTTGCATTTCGTACAAATGTTAACTCGTTTAATTCCTAAATAGTGAGAAATTTCTAATCACCTAATGTTAATTAGGCTCCTCTTGTTGCTCCGGGCATTATTTTTCATGCAATAACCTTGAAATTAACTTTTGATTCTTTCTTAATATCTATATTCATTATGAAAAAACTACCCCTGGACAGTCCATAACATGAATTCATTCAATTTAACAAACAATAGTGTCCTTGATTTTGAATTGCATTTCTTATTGATATTAGTTGCTGAAATTCAGAAAATAGAGAGTTCCTCCCATCATTTTTGGCTACCAAGCCTCCTCTTTTGATTCCAAACACACTTTTTGATGCATTTAACACGAAAGATAACACATGTGGCTAAACAACCGAGTTTATTAATTGAATCAAACAAGTATATATACACCATTAAAACTCCAAATCTATTTAAATCAATCATCCAAAAGGTGTCATTCATCATGGTTTGCATTTCGTACAAATGTTAACTGGTTTAATTTTCTAAATAATGAGATATTCTAATCACCTAATGTTAATTATGCTTCTCTTGTTTTTTACCATGACTATTTTTCATGCAATAACCTTGAAATTAACTTTTGATTCTTTCTTAATAACTATATTCATTATGAAAAAACTACCCCTAGACCATCCATAACATGAATTCATTTAATTTAACAAACAATAGTGTCCTTGATTTTGAATTGCATTTCTTATTGATATTAGTTGCTGAATTCAAAAATAGAGAGTTCCTCCCATCATTTTTTGGCTACCAAGCCTCCTCTTTTGATTTCCAAACACACATTTTGATGCATTTAACATGAAAGATAACACATGAGGCTAAACAACTAAGTATATTAATTGAATCAAACAAGTATATACACCATTAAAACTCCAAATCTATTTAAATCCATCAGCCAAAGGTGTCATTCATCATGGTTTGCATTTCGTACAAATGTTAACTCGTTTAATTCCTAAATAATGAGAATTTCTAATCACCTAATGTTAATTAGGCTCCTCTTGTTGTTCTGAGGATTATTTTTCATGCAATAACCTTGAAATTAACTTTTGATTCTTTCTTAATAACTATATTCATTATGAAAAAACTACCCCTGGACCATCCATAACATGAATTCATTCAATTTAACAAACAATAGTGTCCTTGATTTTGAATTGCATTTCTTATTGATATTAGTTGCTGAATTCAGAAATAGAGAGTTCCTCCCATCATTTTTGGCTACCAAGCCTCCTCTTTTTGATTCCAAACACACTTTTTGATGCATTTTAACACGAAATATAACACATGTGGCTAAACAACCTAGTATATTAATTGAATCAAACAAGTATATATACAACATTAAAACTCCAACTCTATTTAAATCAATCAGCCAAAGGGGTCATTCATCATGGTTTGCATTTCGTACAAATGTTAACTCGTTTAATTCTTAAATAATGAGAATTTCTAATCACCTAATGTTAATTAGGCTCCTCTTGTTGTTCCGAGGATTATTTTTCATGCAATAACCTTGAAATTAACTTTTGATTCTTTTTAATAACTATAATCATTCTGAAAAAAAATGCCTCCCTGGACCATCCATAACATGAATTTCTTTCAATTTAACAAACAATGGAGTCCTTGATTTTGAATTGCTTTTTCTTATTGATATTATTTTGTTGAATTCAGAAATAGGGAGTTCCTACCATCATTTTTGGATAGCAAGCCTCCTCTTTTGATTCCAAACACACACTTTTTTGATACATTTATCATAAAATATAACACATGTGGCTATAAACAACCTAGTATATTAATTGAATCAAACAAGTATATATACACCAATAAAACTCCAAATCTATTTAAATCAATCATCCAAAGGTGCCATTAATCATGGCTTGCATTTCGCGCACAAATGTTAACTGGGTTTAATTCCTAAAATAATGAGATATTCTAATCACCTAATGTTAATTAGGCTTCTCTTGTTTTTACCATGACTATTTTTCATGCAATAACCTTGAAATTAACTTTTGATTCTTTCTTAATAACTATATTCATTATGAAAAAAAAATGCTAACCCTTGGACCATCTATAACATGAATTCATTCAAATTTAACAAACAATGGTGAGTCCTTGATTTTGAATTGCATTTCTTATTGATATTAGTTGCTGAATTCAGAAATAGAGAGAGTTCCTCCCATCATTTTTGGCTACCAAGCCTCCTATTTTGATGATTCCAAACACACTTTTTGATGCATTTAACATGAAATATAACACATGTGGCTAAACAACCGAGTATATTAATTGAATCAAACAAGTATATACACCCATTAAAACTCCAAAATCTATTTAAATCCATCAGCCAAAGGTGTCATTCATCATGGTTTGCATTTCGTACAAATGTTAACTCGTTTAATTCCTAAATAATGAGAATTTCTAATCACCTAATGTTAATTAGCTCCTCCTCTTGTTGTTCCAGGATTATTTTTCATGCAATAACCTTGAAAATTAACTTTTGATTCTTTCTTAATAACTATATTCATTATGAAAAAAATGCCCCTGGACCATCCATAACATGAATTCATTCAATTTAACAAACAATGGAGTACTTGATTTTGAATTGCATTTCTTATTGATATTAGTTGTTGAATTCAAAAATAGGGAGTTCCTACCATCATTTTTGGATAGCAAGCCTCCTCTTTTGATTCCAAACACACTTTTTGATACATTTATCATAAAAATATAACACATGTGGCTAAACAACCTAGTATATTAATTGAATCAAACAATGTATATATACACCAATAAAACTCCAAATCTATTTAAATCAATCATCCAAAGGTGCCATTTCATCATGGCTTGCATTTCGCACAAATGTTAACTGGTTTAAATTCCTAAATAATGAGAATATTCTAATCACCTAATGTTAATTAGGCTCCTCTTGTTTTTACCGAGGACTATTTTTCATGCAATAACCTTGAAATTAACTTTTGATTCTTTCTTAATAACTATATTTCATTATGAAAAAAACTACCCCTGGACCATCCATAACATGAATTCATTCAATTTAACAAACAATGGAGTCCTTGATTTTGAATTGCATTTCTTATTGATATTAGTTGTTGAATTCAGAAATAGGGAGTTCCTACCATCATTTTTTTGATTAGCAAGCCTCCTCTTTTGATTCCAAACACACTTTTTGATACATTTTAACATGAAAATATAACACATGTGGCTAAACAACCTAGTATATTAATTGAATCAAACAACAATATATACACCTATAAAACTCCAAATCTATTTAAATCAATCATCCAAAGGTGCCATTAATCATGGCTTGCATTTCGTACAAATGTTAACTGGTTTTAATTCCTAAAATAATGAGAAATTTCTAATCACCTAATGTTAATTAGGCTTCTCTTGTTTTTTCCCAGGACTATTTTTCATGCAATAACCTTGAAATTAACTTTTGATTCTTTCTTAATAACTATATTTCATTATGAAAAAAACTAACCCCCTGGACCATCCATAACATGAATTCATTTCAATTTAACAAACAATGGAGTCCTTGATTTTGAATTGCATTTCTTATTGATATTAGTTGTTGAATTCAGAAATAGAGAGTTTCCTACCATCATTTTTGGCTAGCAAGCCTCCTCTTTTTGATTCCAAACACACTTTTTGATGCATTTAACATGAAATATAACACATATGGCTAAACAACCTAGTATATTTAATTGAATCAAACAAGTATATACACCACCATTAAAACTCCAAATCTATTTAAATCCATCAGCCCAAAGGTGCCATTCATCATGGTTTGCATTTCGTACAAAATGTTAACTGGTTTAATTTCTAAATAATGAGAATTTTCTAATCACCTAATGTTAATTAGGCTTCTCTTGTTTTTCCGATGACTATTTTTCATGCAATAACCTTGAAATTAACTTTTGATTCTTTCTTAATAACTATATCATCATTATGAAAAAAATGCTCTCGGACCATCTATAACATGAATTCATTCAATTTAACAAACAATGGAGTCCTTGATTTTGAATTGCATTTCTTTATTGATATTAGTTTTTGAATTCAGAAAATAGGGAGTTCCTACCATCATTTTTGGATAGCAAGCCTCCTATTTTGATTCCAAACACACTTTTTTGATACATTTATCATAAAATATAACACATATGGCTAAACAGCCTAGTATATTAATTGAATCAAACAATGTATATATACACCAATAAAACCCCCAAATCTATTTAAATCAATCATCCAAAGGTGCCATTAATCATGGCTTGCATTTCGCACAAAATGTTAACTGGTTTAATTCCTAAATAATGAGATATTCTAATCACCTAATGTTAATTATGCTTCTCTTGTTTTTTACCATGACTATTTTTTCATGCAATAACCTTGAAATTAACTTTTGATTCTTTCTTAATAACTAACTATCATCATTCTGAAAAAAATTGCTCCTGGACGATCGATCTATAAAATGAATTCATTCAATTTTAACAAACAATGGAGTCCTTGATTTTGAATTGCATTTCTTATCGATATTAATTGTAGAATTGAAAAAATAGAGAGTTCCTCCCATCATTTTTGGCTACCAAGCCTCCTCCTATTTTGATTCCAAACACACTTTTTGATGCATTTAACATGAAATATAACACAATGTGGCTAAACAACCGAGTATATTAATTGAATCAAACAAGTATATACACCATTAAAACTCCAAATCTATTTAAATTCATCAGCCAAAGGTGTCATTCATCATGGTTTGCATTTCGTACAAATGTTAACTCGTTTAATTCCTAAATAATGAGAATTTTCTAATCACCTAATGTTAATTAGGCTCCTCTTGTTGTTCCGAGGATTATTTTTCATGCAATAACCTTGAAAAATTAACTTTTGATTCTTTCTTAAATAACTATATTCATTATGAAAAAACTGCCCCTGGACCATCCATAACATGAATTCATTCAATTATAACAAACAATGGAGTCCTTGATTTTGAATTGCATTTCTTATTGATATTAGTTGTTGAATTCAGAAAATAGGGAGTTTCCTACCATCATTTTTGGATAGCAAGCCTCCTCTTTTGATTCCAAACACACTTTTTGATGCATTTATCATAAAATATAACACATATGGCTAAACAGCCTAGTATATTAATTGAATCAAACATGTATATACACCATATAAAACCCCAAATCTATTTAAATCAATCATCCAAAGGTGCCATTAATCATGGCTTGCATTTCGCACAAATGTTTAACTGGTTTAATTTCTAAATAATGAGATACTCTAATCACCTAATGTTAATTATGCTTCTCTTTGTTTTTACCATGACTATTTTCATCATGCAATAACCTTGAAATTAACTTTTGATTCTTTCTTAATAACTATATTCATTATGAAAAAAAAATGCTCCTGGACAATCTATAACATCAAATTCATTCAATTTAACAAACAATGGAGTCCTTGATTTTGAATTGCATTTCTTATTGATATTAGTTGTTGAATTCAGAAATAGGGAGAGTTCCTACCATCATTTTTGGATAGCAAGCCTCCTCTTTTGATTCCAAAACACACTTTTTGATACATTTATCATGAAATATAACACATATGGCTAAACAAGCCTATTATATTAATTGAATCAAACAATGTATATACACCAATAAAACCCCAAATCTATTTAAATCAATCATCCAAAGGTGCCATTAATCATGACTTGCATTTTGCACAAATGTTAACTGGTTTTAATTTCTAAATAATGAGATATTCTAATCACCTAATGTTAATTAGGCTTCTCTTGTTTTTACCATGACTATATTTTTCATGCAATAACCTTGAAATTCACTTTTGATTCTTTCTTTAATAACTATAATCATAAAAAAAAAAATGCTCTGGGGACCATCTATAAGATGAATTCTTTTCAATTTAATCAAACAATGGAGTCCTTGATTTTCAATTGCATTTCTTATTGATATTAGTTGTTGAATTCAAAAATAGGGAGTTCCTACCATCATTTTTTGGATAGCAAGCCTCCTCTTTTGATTCCAAAGACACTTTTTGATACATTTATCATAAAATATAACATATATGGCTAAACAGCCCAGTATATTAATTGAATCAAACATGTATATACACCAATAAAACCCCAAATCTATTTAAATCAATCATCCAAAGGCGCCATTAATCATGGCTTGCATTTCCCACAAATGTTAACTGGTTTAATTCCTTAATAATGAGATATTCTAATCACATAATGTTAATTATGCTTCTCTTGTTTTTACCATGACTATTTTTCATGCAATAACCTAGAAATTAAATTTTGAGTCTTTCTTAATAACTATAATCATTCTGAAAAAAATTGCTCTCGGACGATCTATAAAATGAATTCATTCAATTTAACAAACAATGGAGTCCTTGATTTTGAATTGCATTTCTTATCGATATTAATTGTAGAATTGAAAAATAGAGAGTTCCTCCCATCATTTTTTGGCTACCAAGCCTCCTATTTTGATTCCAAACACACTTTTTTGATGCATTTAACATGAAATATAACACATGTGGCTAAACAACCGAGTATATTAATTGAATCAAACAAGTATATACACCATTAAAACTCCAAATCTATTTAAATCCATCAGCCAAAGGTGTCATTCATCATGGTTTGCATTTCGTACAAATGTTAACTCGTTTAATTCCTAAATAATGAGAATTTCTAATCACCTAATGTTAATTAGGCTCCTCTTGTTGTTCCGAGGATTATTTTTCATGCAATAACCTTGAAATTAACTTTTGATTCTTTCTTAATAACTATATTCATTATGAAAAAAACTGCCCCTGGACCATCCATAACATGAATTCATTCAATTTAACAAACAATGGAGTCCTTGATTTTGAATTGCATTTCTTATTGATATTAGTTGTTGAATTCAGAAATAGGGAGTTCCTACCATCATTTTTGGATAGCAAGCCTCCTCTTTTTATTCCAAACACACTTTTTGATACATTTATTATAAAATATAACGCATATGGCTAAACAGCCTATTATATTAATTGAATCAAACATGTATATACACCAATAAAACCCCAAATCTATTTAAATCAATCATCCAAAGGTGCCATTAATCATGGCTTGCATTTTGCACAAATGTTAACTGGTTTAATTTCTAAATAATGAGATATTCTAATCACCTAATGTTAATTATGCTTGTCTTGTTTTTACCATGACTATTTTTCATGCAATAACCTAGAAATTAAATTTTGAGTCTTTCTTAATAACTATAATCATTCTGAAAAAAATTGCTCTCGGACGATCTATAAAATGAATTCATTCAATTTAACAAATAATGGAGTCCTTGATTTTGAATTGCATTTCTTATCGATATTAATTGTAGAATTGAAAAATAGAGAGTTCCTCCCATCATTTTTGGCTACCAAGCCTCCTATTCTGATTCCGAACACACTTTTTGATGCATTTAACATGAAATATAACACATGTGGGCTAAACAACCGAGTATATTAATTGAATCAAACAAGTATATACACCATTAAAACTCCAAATCTCTTTAAATCCATCAGCCAAAGGTGTCATTCACCATGGTTTGCATTTTGTACAAATGTTAACTCGTTTGTTTCCTAAATAATGAGAATTTCTAATCACCTAATGTTAATTAGGCTCCTCTTGTTTGTTCCGAGGATTATTTTTCATGCAATAACCTTGAAATTAACTTTTGATTCTTTCTTAATAACTATATTCATTATGAAAAAACTACCCCTGGACCATCCATAACATGAATTCATTCAATTTAACAAACAATGGAGTCGTTGATTTTGAATTGCATTTCTTATTGATATTAGTTGTTGAATTCAGAAATAGGGAGTTCCTACCATCATTTTTTGGATAGCAAGCCTCCTCTTTTGATTTCCAAACACACTTTTTGATGCATTTTATCATAAAATATAACACATATGGCTAAACAGCCTATTATATTAATTGAATCAAACATGTATATACACCTATAAAACCCCAAATCTATTTAAATCAATCATCCAAATGTGCCATTAATCATGGCTTGCATTTGGCACAAATGTTAAACTGGTTTAATTTCTAAATAATGAGATATTTCTAATCACCTAATGTTAATTATGCTTCTTTGTTTTTACCATGGACTATTTTTCATGCAATAACCTTGAAAATTAACTTTTGATTCTTTCTTAATAACTATATTCATTATGAAAAAAAAATGCCCCTGGACAATCCATAAACATGAATTCATTCAATTTAACAAACAATGGAGTCCTTGATTTTGAATTGCATTTCTTATTGATATTAGTTGTTGAATTCAGAAATAGGGAGTTCCTACCATCATTTTTGGATAGCAAGCCTCCTCTTTTGATTCCAAACACACTTTTTGATACATTTATCATAAAATATAACACATATGGCTAAACAGCCTAGTATATATTAATTGAATCAAACATGTATATACACCAATAAAACCCCAAATCTATTTAAATCAATCATCCAAAGGTGCCATTAATCATGGTTTTGCATTTTTGCACAAATGTTAACTGGTTTAATTTCTAAATAATGAGATATTTCTAATCACCTAATGTTAATTATGCTTCTCTTGTTTTTACCATGACTATTTTTCATGCAATAACCTTGAAATTAACTTTTGATTCTTTCTTAATAACTATAATCATTATGAAAAAAATGCCCATGGACCATCATAACATGAATTCATTCAATTTAACAAACAATGGAGTCCTTGATTTTTGAATTGCATTTCTTATTGATATTAGTTTTGAATTCAAAAATAGGGAGTTCCTACCATCATTTTTTTGGATAGCAAGCCTCCTCTTTTTGATTCCAAACACACTTTTTGATACATTTATCATAAAATATAACACATATGGCTAAACAACCTAGTATATTAATTGAATCAAACATGTATATACACCAATAAAACCCCAAATCTATTTAAATCAATCATCCAAAGGTGCCATTAATCATGGCTTGCATTTCGCACAAAAATGTTAACTGGTTTAATTCCTAAATAATGAGATATTCTAATCACCTAATGTTAATTATGCTTCTCTTGTTTTTACCATGACTATTTTTCATGCAATAACCTAGAAATTAAATTTTGAGTCTTTCTTAATAACTATAATCATTCTGAAAAAAATTGCTCTCGGACGATCTATAAGAATGAATTATTCATTTAATTTAACAAACAATGGAGTCCTTGATTTTGAATTGCATTTCTTATCGATATTAATTGTAGAATTGAAAAATAGAGAGTTCCTCCCATCATTTTTGGCTACCAAGCCTCCTATTTTGATTCCAAACACACTTTTTGATGCATTTAACATGAAATATAACACATGTGGCTAAACAACCGAGTATATTAATTGAATCAAAAACAAGTATATACACCATTAAAACTCCAAATCTATTTAAATCATCCATCAGCCAAAGGTGTCATTCATCATGGTTTGCATTTCGTACAAATGTTAACTCGTTTAATTCCTAAATAATGAGAATTTCTAATCACCTAATGTTAATTTGGCTCCTCTTGTTGTTCCGAGGATTATTTTCATGCAATAACCTTGAAAATTAACTTTTGATTCTTTCTTAATAACTATATTCATTATGAAAAAAAATGCCCCTGGACCATCCATAACATGAATTCATTCAATTTAATCAAACAATGGAGTCCTTGATTTTGAATTGCATTTCTTATTGATATTAGTTTGTTGAATTCAGAAATAGGGAGTTCCTACCATCATTTTTGGATAGCAAGCCTCCTCTTTTGATTCCAAACACACTTTTTTGATACATTTATCATAAAATATAACACATATGGCTAAACAGACCCTAGTATAATTAATTGAATCAAACATGTATATACACCAATAAAACCCCAAATCTATTTAAATCAATCATCCAAAGGTGCCATTAATCATGGCTTGCATTTTGCACAAATGTTAACTGGTTTAATTCCTAAATAATGAGATATTCTAATCACCTAATGTTAATTATGCCTTCTCTTGTTTTTACCATGACTATTTTTCATGCAATAACCTTGAAATTAACTTTTGAGTCTTTCTTAATAACTATAATCATTCTGAAAAAAAAATGCTCTCCGGACGATCTATAAGAATGAATTCATTCAATTTAACAAACAATGGAGAGTCCTTGATTTTGAATTGCATTTCTTATCGATATTAATTGTAGAATTCCAAAAATAGAGAGTTCCTCCCATCATTTTTGGCTACCAAGCCTCCTATTTTGATTCCAAACACACTTTTTGAGGATGCATTTAACATGAAATATAACACATGTGGCTAAAACAACCGAGTATATATTAATTGAATCAAACAAGTATATACACCATTAAAAAACTCCAAATCTATTTAAATCCATCAGCCAAAGGTGTCAATCATCATGGTTTGCATTTCGTAGAAATGTTAACTCGTTTAATTCATAAATAATGAGAATGTCTAATCACCTAATGTTAATTAGGCTTCTCTTGTTGTTCCGAGGATTATTTTTCATGCAATAACATTGAAATTAACTTTTGATTCTTTCTTAATAACTATATTCATTATGAAAAAAATGCCCCTGGACCATCCATAACATGAATTCATTCAATTTAACAAACAATGGAGTCCTTGATTTTGAATTGCATTTCTTATTGATATTAGTTGTTGAATTCAGAAATAGGGAGTTCCTACCATCATTTTTGGATAGCAAGCCTCCTCTTTTGATTCCAAAAACACTTTTTGATACATTTATCATAAAATATAACACATATGGCTAAACAGCCTATTATATTAATTGAATTCAAACATGTAACACATACACCAATAAAACCCCAAATCTATTATAAATCAATCATCCAAAAGGTGCATTAATCATGGCTTGAATTTGCACAAATGTTAACTGGGTTTAATTCCTAAATAATGAGATATTCTAATCACCTAATGTTAATTATTGCTTCTCTTGTTTTTACCATGATTATTTTTTCGATGCAATAACCTTGAAATTAACTTTTGAATCTTTCTAATAATAACTATATACATTATGAAAAAACTACCCCTGGACCATCCATAACATCTAAATTCATTCAATTTAACAAACAATGGAGTCCTTGATTTTGAATTGCATTTCTTATTGATATTAGTTGTTGAATTGAGAAATAGGGGAGTAGCCTACCATCATTTTTTGGATAGCAAGCCTCCTCTTTTGATTCCGAACACACTTTTTGATACATTTATCATAAAATATAACACATATGGCTAAACAGCCTAGTTATATTAATTGAATCAAAACATGCATATACACCAATAAAACCCCAAATCTATTTAAATCAATCATCCAAATGTGCCATTAATCATGGCTGCCATTTCGCACAAATGTTAACTGGTTTAATTCCTAAATAATTAGGATATTACTTAATCACCTAATGTTAATTATGCTTCTCTTGTTTTTACCTTGACTATATTTCCATGCAAAAACCTTGAAAATAACTTTTGATTCTTTCTTAATAACTATATTCATTAATGAAAAAAATGCCCCCCGGACGCATCTATAAACGATGAATTCATTCAATTTAACAAACAATGGAGTCCTTGAGATTTTGAATTGCATTTCTTATTGACTAGGAGTTGTTGAATTCAGAAATAGGGAGGTTCCTACCCATCATTTTTTGGATAGCCAAAGCCTCCTCTTATTGATTCCCAAACACACTTTTAGATACATTTATCATAAAATATAACACATATGGCTAAACAGCCCCATTATTGGAGCTACCAAGCCCTACTATTTTGAATCTCTAAATTATTTTGTTATTGAGATGCATTTAAAAAATCAAAAGTATAAACCACATGTGGCTAAACAACCGAGTATATTAATTGAATCAAACAAGTATATGCACCATTAAAA
>JBAPLH010001619.1:0-125649 GCA_037897445.1 Ceriops zippeliana
CATTTTGCTTCCTCTTTAATGATTATATTCATTACGAAAAGAATGCCCATGGACCATCTATCAATTCAATTCATTCAATTTAACAAACAATGGAGTGCTTGATCTTGAATTTCATTTCTTATTGATAATAATTGTTGAAGTGAAAATTAGAAAGTGCCTCCCATCATTTCTCATTAGCAATGCTTTTCTTTTGACTCCAAACACACTTCTTGACACATTAATCATGAAATTAACACATGTGGCTAAACAACCTAGTATATTGATTGAATAAAACAATTATGAACACCATTAAAACTCTAAATCCATTTAAATCCATCAGTCAAAGGAGTCATTCATCATGGTTTCCATTCCGTGCAAATGTGAACTTGTTTAATTCTAAAATAATAAGAGATTCTATTCATCTCAAGTGAATTAGGCTCCTCTTATTGTTACCAAGACCATTTTTCATGCAATAACTTGCAAATTACATTTTGCTTCTTCCTTAATGATTATATTCATTACGAAAAAAATGCCCATGGACCATCTATCAATTCAATTCATTCAATTTAACAAACAATGGAGTGCTTCATCTTGAATTTCATTTCTTATTGATATTAATTGTTGAAGTGAAAATTAGAATGTGCCTCCCATCATTTCTGATTCGCAATGTTGTTCTTTTGACTCCAAACACACTTCTTGACACATTAATCATGAAATTAACACATGTGGCTAAACAACCTAGTATATTGATTGAATAAAACAATTATGAACACCATTAGAACTCTAAATCCATTTAAATCCATCAGTCAAAGGAGTCATTCATCATGGTTTCCATTCCGTGCAAATGTGAACTTTTTTAATTCTGAAATAATAAGACATTCTATTCACCTCAAGTGAATTAGGCTCCTCTTATTGTTACCAAGACCATTTGTCATGCAGTAAATTTCAAATTACATTTTGCTTCTTCCTTAATGATTATATTCATTACGAAAAAAATGCCCATGGACCATCTATCAATTCAATTCATTCAATTTAACAAACAATAGAGTGCTTGATCTTGAATTTCATTTCTTATTGATATTAATTGTTGAATTGAAAATTAGAAAGTGCCTCCCATCATTTCTCATTAGCAATGCTGTTCTTTTGACTCCAAACACACTTCTTGACACATTGATCATGAAATTAACACATGTGGCTAAACAACCTAGTATATTGATTGAATAAAACAAGTTTGAAAACCATTAAAACTCTAAATCCATCAATCAAAGGAGTCATTCATCATGGTTTCCATTCCGTGCAAATGTGAACCTGTTTAATTCTTAAATAATAAGACATTCAATTCACCTCATGTGAATTAGGCTCCTCTTATTGTTAGCAAGACTCTTTGTCATGCAATAACTTTCAAATTACATTTTGCTTCCTCCTTAATGATTATATTCATTACGAAAAGAATGCCCATGGACCATCTATCAATTCAATTCATTCAATTTAACAAACAATAGAGTGCTTGATCTTGAATTTCATTTCTTATTGATATTAATTGTTGAATTGAAAATTAGAAAGTGCCTCCGATCATTTCTCATTAGCAATGCTGTTCTTTTGACTCCAAACACACTTCTTGACACATTGATCATGAAATTAACACATGTGGCTAATGAACCTAGTATATTGATTGAATAAAACAAGTTTGAACACCATTAAAACTCTAAATCCATTTAAATCCCTCAGTCAAAGGAGTCATTCATCATGGTTTCCATTCCGTGCAAATGTGAACTTGTTTAATTCTGAAATAATAAGAGATTCTATTCACCTCAAGTGAATTAGGCTCCTCTTATTGTTAGCAAGACCATTTGTCATGCAATAACTTTCAAATTACATTTTGCTTCTTCCTTAATGATTATATTCATTACGAAAAAAATGCCCATGGACCATCTATCAATTCAATTCATTCAATTTAACAAACAATGGAGTGCTTGATCTTGAATTTCATCTCTTATTGATATTAATTGTTGAATTGAAAATTAGAAAGTGCCTCCGATCATTTCTCATTAGCAATGCTGTTCTTTTGACTCCAAACACACTTCTTGACACATTGATCATGAAATTAACACATGTGGCTAAAGAACCTAGTATATTGATTGAATAAAACAAGTTTGAACACCATTAAAACTCTAAATCCATTTAAATCCATCAGTCAATGGAGTCATTCATCATGGTTTCCATTTCGTGCAAATGTGAACTTGTTTAATTCTGAAATAATAAGACATTCAATTCACCTCATGTGAATTAGGCTCCTCTTATTGTTACCAAGACTATTTGTCATGCAATAACTTTCAAATTACATTTTGCTTCCTCTTTAATGATTATATTCATTACGAAAAGAATGCCCATGGACCATCTATCAATTCAATTCATTCAATTTAACAAACAATGGAGTGCTTGATCTTGAATTTCATTTCTTATTGATAATAATTGTTGAAGTGAAAATTAGAATGTGCCTCCCATCATTTCTCATTAGCAATGCTTTTCTTTTGACTCCAAACACACTTCTTGACACATTAATCATGAAATTAACACATGTGGCTAAACAACCTAGTATATTGATTGAATAAAACAATTATGAACACCATTAAAACTCTAAATCCATTTAAATCCCTCAGTCAAAGGAGTCATTCATCATGGTTTCCATTCCGTGCAAATGTGAACTTGTTTAATTCTGAAATAATATGAGATTCTATTCACCTCAAGTGAATTAGGCTCCTCTTATTGTTACCAAGACCATTTGTCATGCAATAACTTGCAAATTACATTTTGCTTCTTCCTTAATGATTATATTCATTACGAAAAAAATGCCCATGGACCATCTATCAATTCAATTCATTCAATTTAACAAACAGTGGAGTGCTTCATCTTGAATTTCATTTCTTATTGATATTAATTGTTGAAGTGAAAATTAGAAAGTGCCTCCCATCATTTCTGATTCGCAATGTTGTTCTTTTGACTCCAAACACACTTCTTGACACATTAATCATGAAATTAACACATGTGGCTAAACAACCTAGTATATTGATTGAATAAAACAATTATGAACACCATTAAAACTCTAAATCCATTTAAATCCATCAGTCAAAGGAGTCATTCATCATGGTTTCCATTCCGTGCAAATGTGAACTTTTTTAATTCTGAAATAATAAGACATTCTATTCACCTCAAGTGAATTAGGCTCCTCTTATTGTTACCAAGACCATTTGTCATGCAGTAACTTTCAAATTACATTTTGCTTCTTCCTTAATGATTATATTCATTACGAAAAAAATGCCCATGGACCATCTATCAATTCAATTCATTCAATTTAATAAACAATGGAGTGCTTCATCTTGAATTTCATTTCTTATTGATATTAATTGTTGAATTGAAAATTAGAAAGTGCCTCCCATCATTTCTCATTAGCAATGCTGTTATTTTGACTCCAAACACACTTCTTGACACATTGATCATGAAATTAACACATGTGGCTAAAGAACCTAGTATATTGATTGAATAAAACAAGTTTGAAAACCATTAAAACTCTAAATCCATTTAAATCCATCAGTCAAAGGAGTCATTCATCATGGTTTCCATTTCGTGCAAATGTGAACCTGTTTAATTCTGAAATAATAAGACATTCAATTCACCTCATGTTAATTAGGCTCCTCTTATTGTTACCAAGACTCTTTTTAATGCAATAACTTTCAAATTACATTTTGCTTCCTCCTTAATGATTATATTCATTACGAAAAAAATGCCCATGGACCATCTATCAATTCAATTCATTCAATTTAACAAACAATAGAGTGCTTGATCTTGAATTTCATTTCTTATTGATATTAATTGTTGAATTGAAAATTCGAAAGTGCCTCCCATCATTTCTCATTAGCAATGCTGTTCTTTTGACTCCAAACACACTTCTTGACACATTGATCATGAAATTAATACATGTGGCTAAAGAACCTAGTATATTGATTGAATAAAACAAGTTTGAAAACCATTAAAACTCTAAATCCATCAGTCAAAGGAGTCATTCATCATGGTTTCCATTCCGTGCAAATGTGAACCTGTTTAATTCTGAAATAATAAGACATTCAATTCACCTCATGTGAATTAGGCTCCTCTTATTGTTAGCAAGACTCTTTGTCATGCAATAACTTTCAAATTACATTTTGCCTCCTCCTTAATGATTATATTCATTACGAAAAGAATGCCCATGGACCATCTATCAATTCAATTCATTCAATTTAACAAACAATAGAGTGCTTGATCTTGAATTTCATTTCTTATTGGTATTAATTGTTGAATTGAAAATTAGAAAGTGCCTCCGATCATTTCTCATTAGCAATGCTGTTCTTTTGACTCCAAACACACTTCTTGACACATTGATCATGAAATTAACACATGTGGCTAAACAACCTAGTATATTGATTGAATAAAACATGTTTGAACACCATTAAAACTCTAAATCCATTTAAATCCCTCAGTCAAAGGAGTCATTCATCATGGTTTCCATTCCGTGCAAATGTGAACTTGTTTAATTCTGAAATAATATGAGATTCTATTCACCTCAAGTGAATTAGGCTCCTCTTATTGTTACCAAGACCATTTGTCATGCAGTAACTTTCAAATTACATTTTGCTTCTTCCTTAATGATTATATTCATTACGAAAAAAATGCCCATGGACCATCTATCAATTCAATTCATTCAATTTAACAAACAATGGAGTGCTTCATCTTGAATTTCATTTCTTATTGATATTAATTGTTGAATTGAAAATTAGAAAGTGCCTCCCATCATTTCTGATTCGCAATGTTGTTCTTTTGACTCCAAACACACTTCTTGACACATTAATCATGAAATTAACACATGTGGCTAAACAACCTAGTATATTGATTGAATAAAACAATTATGAACACCATTAGAACTCTTAATTAATTTAAATCCCTCAGTCAAAGGAGTCATTCATCATGGTTTCCATTCCGTGCAAATGTGAACTTGTTTAATTCTGAAATAATATGAGATTCTATTCACCTCAAGTGAATTAGGCTCCTCTTATTGTTACCAAGACCATTTGTCATGCAATAACTTGCAAATTACATTTTGCTTCTTCCTTAATGATTATATTCATTACGAAAAAAATGTCCATGGACCATCTATCAATTCAATTCATTCAATTTAACAAACAATGGAGTGCTTCATCTTGAATTTCATTTCTTATTGATATTAATTTTTGAAGTGAAAATTAGAAAGTGCCTCCCATCATTTCTGATTCGCAATGTTGTTCTTTTGACTCCAAACACACTTCTTGACACATTAATCATGAAATTAACACATGTGGCTAAACAACCTAGTATATTGATTGAATAAAACAATTATGAACACCATTAAAACTCTAAATCCATTTAAATCCATCAGTCAAAGGAGTCATTCATCATGGTTTCCATTCCGTGCAAATGTGAACTTTTTTAATTCTGAAATAATAAGACATTCTATTCACCTCAAGTGAATTAGGCTCCTCTTATTGTTACCAAGACCATTTGTCATGCAGTAACTTTCAAATTACATTTTGCTTCTTCCTTAATGATTATATTCATTACGAAAAAAATGCCCATGGACCATCTATCAATTCAATTCATTCAATTTAACAAACAATGGAGTGCTTCATCTTGAATTTCATTTCTTATTGATATTAATTGTTGAATTGAAAATTAGAAAGTGCCTCCCATCATTTCTCATTAGCAATGCTGTTCTTTTGACTCCAAACACACTTCTTGACACATTGATCATGAAATTAACACATGTGGCTAAAGAACCTAGTATATTGTTGAATAAAACAAGTTTGAAAACCATTAAAACTCTAAATCCATTTAAATCCATCAGTCAAAGGAGTCATTCATCATGGTTTCCATTTCGTGCAAATGTGAACCTGTTTAATTCTGAAATAATAAGACATTCAATTCACCTCATGTTAATTAGGCTCCTCTTATTTTTACCAAGACTCTTTTTAATGCAATAACTTTCAAATTACATTTTTCTTCCTCCTTAATGATTATATTCATTACGAAAAGAATGCCCATGGACCATCTATCAATTTAATTCATTCAATTTAACAAACAATAGAGTGCTTGATCTTGAATTTCATTTCTTATTGATATTAATTGTTGAATTGAAAATTAGAAAGTGCCTCCGATCATTTCTCATTAGCAATGCTATTCTTTTGACTCAAAACACACTTCTTGACACATTGATCATGAAATTAACACATGTGGCTAAACAACCTAGTATATTGATTGAATAAAACAAGTTTGAACACCATTAAAACTCTAAATCCATTTAAATCCCTCAGTCAAAGGAGTCATTCATCATGGTTTCCATTCTGTGCAAATGTGAACTTGTTTAATTCTGAAATAATATGAGATTCTATTCACCTCAAGTGAATTAGGCTCCTCTTATTGTTACCAAGACCATTTGTCATGCAATAACTTGCAAATTACATTTTGCTTCTTCCTTAATGATTATATTCATTATGAAAAAAATGCCCATGGACCATCTATCAATTCAATTCATTCAATTTAACCAACAATGGAGTGCTTCATCTTGAATTTCATTTCTTATTGATATTAATTGTTGAAGTGAAAATTAGAAAGTGCCTCCCATCATTTCTGATTCGCAATGTTGTTCTTTTGACTCCAAACACACTTCTTGACACATTAATCATGAAATTAACACATGTGGCTAAACAACCTAGTATATTGATTGAATAAAACAATTATGAACACCATTAAAACTCTAAATCCATTTAAATCCATCAGTCAAAGGAGTCATTCATCATGGTTTCCGTTCCGTGCAAATGTGAACTTTTTTAATTCTGAAATAATAAGACATTCTATTCACCTCAAGTGAATTAGGCTCCTCTTATTGTTACCAAGACCATTTGTCATGCAGTAACTTTCAAATTACATTTTGCTTCTTCCTTAATGATTATATTCATTACGAAAAAAATGCCCATGGACCATCTATCAATTCAATTCATTCAATTTAACAAACAATGGAGTGCTTCATCTTGAATTTCATTTCTTATTGATATTAATTGTTGAATTGAAAATTAGAAAGTGCCTCCCAGCATTTCTCATTAGCAATGCTGTTCTTTTGACTCCAAACACACTTCTTGACACATTGATCATGAAATTAACACATGTGGCTAAAGAACCTAGTATATTGATTGAATAAAACAAGTTTGAAAACCATTAAAACTCTAAATCCATTTAAATCCATCAGTCAAAGGAGTCATTCATCATGGTTTCCATTCCGTGCAAATGTGAACCTGTTTAATTCTGAAAATAATAAGACATTCAATTCACCTCATGTTAATTAGGCTCCTCTTATTGTTACCAAGACTCTTTTTAATGCAATCACTTTCAAATTACATTTTGCTTCCTCCTTAATGATTATATTCATTACGAAAAGAATGCCCATGGACCATCTATCAATTTAATTCATTCAATTTAACAAACAATAGAGTGCTTGATCTTGAATTTCATTTCTTATTGATATTAATTGTTGAATTGAAAATTAGAAAGTGCCTCCGATCATTTCTCATTAGCAATGCTATTCTTTTGACTCAAAACACACTTCTTGACACATTGATCATGAAATTAACACATGTGGCTAAACAACCTAGTATATTGATTGAATAAAACAAGTTTGAACACCATTAAAACTCTAAATCCATTTAAATCCATCAGTCAAAGGAGTCATTCATCATGGTTTCCATTCCGTGCAAATGTGAACTTTTTTAATTCTGAAATAATAAGACATTCTATTCACCTCAAGTGAATTAGGCTAATCTTATTGTTACCAAGACCATTTGTCATGCAGTAACTTTCAAATTACATTTTGCTTCTTCCTTAATGATTATATTCATTACGAAAAAAATGCCCATGGACCATCTATCAATTCAATTCATTCAATTTAACAAACAATGGAGTGCTTCATCTTGAATTTCATTTCTTATTGATATTAATTGTTGAATTGAAAATTAGAAAGTGCATCCCATCATTTCTCATTAGCAATGTTGTTCTTTTGACACCATACACACTTCTTGACACATTGATCATGAAATTATCACATGTGGCTAAACAACCTAGTATATTGATTGAATAAAACAAGTTTGAAAACCATTAAAACTCTAAATCCATTTAAATCCATCAGTCAAAGGAGTCATTCATCATGGTTTCCATTCCGTGCAAATGTGAACCTGTTTAATTCTGAAATAATAAGACATTCAATTCACCTCATGTGAATTAGGCTCCTCTTCTTGTTACCAAGACTATTTGTCATGCAATAACTTTCAAATTACATTTTGCTTCCTCCTTAATGATTATATTCATTACAAAAAGAATGCCCATGGACCATCTATCAATTCAATTCATTCAATTTAACAAACAATGGAGTGCTTGATCTTGAATTTCATTTCTTATTGATACTAATTGTTGAAGTGAAAATTAGAAAGTGCCTCCCATCATTTCTCATTAGCAATGCTTTTCTTTTGACTCCAAACACACTTCTTGACACATTAATCATGAAATTAACACATGTTGCTAAACAACCTAGTATATTGATTGAATAAAACAATTATGATCACCATTAAAACTCTAAATCCATTTAAATCCATCAGTCAAAGGAGTCATTCATCATGGTTTCCTTTCCGTGCAAATGTGAACTTGTTTAATTCTGAAATAATAAGACATTCAATTCACCTCATTTGAATTAGGCTCCTCTTATTGTTACCAAGACTATTTGTCATGCAATAACTTTCAAATTACATTTTGTTTCCTCCTTAAGGATAATATTCATTACGAAAAGAATGCCCATGGACCATCTATCAATTCAATTCATTCAATTTAACAAACAATGGAGTGCCTAATCTTGAATTTCATTTCTTATTGATATTAATTGTTGAATTGAAAATTAGAAAGTGCCTCCCATCATTTCACATTAGCAATGCTGTTCTTTTGACTCCAAACACACTTCTTGACACATTGATCATGAAATTAACACATGTGGCTAAAGAACCTAGTATATTGATTGAATAAAACAAGTTTGAAAACCATTAAAACTCTAAATCCATTTAAATCCATCAGTCAAAGGAGTCATTCATCATGGTTTCCATTCCGTGCAAATGTGAACCTGTTTAATTCTGAAATAATAAGACATTCAATTCACCTCATGTTAATTAGGCTCCTCTTATTGTTACCAAGACTCTTTTTAATGCAATCACTTTCAAATTACATTTTGCTTCCTCCTTAATGATTATATTCATTACGAAAAGAATGCCCATGGACCATCTATCAATTTAATTCATTCAATTTAACAAACAATAGAGTGCTTGATCTTGAATTTCATTTCTTATTGATATTAATTGTTGAATTGAAAATTAGAAAGTGCCTCCAATCATTTCTCATTAGCAATGCTATTCTTTTGACTCAAAACACACTTCTTGACACATTGATCATGAAATTAACACATGTGGCTAAACAACCTAGTATATTGATTGAATAAAACAAGTTTGAACACCATTAAAACTCTAAATCCATTTTAAATCCATCAGTCAAAGGGAGTCATTCATCATCATGGTTTCCATTCCGTGCAAATGTGAACTTTTTTAATTCTGAAATAATAAGACATTCTATTCACCTCAAGTGAATTAGGCTAATCTTATTGTTACCAAGACCATTTGTCATGCAGTAACTTTCAAATTACATTTTGCTTCTTCCTTAATGATTATATTCATTACG
Organism: Ceriops zippeliana; assembly: GCA_037897445.1. Classification (NCBI taxonomy): domain Eukaryota; kingdom Viridiplantae; phylum Streptophyta; class Magnoliopsida; order Malpighiales; family Rhizophoraceae; genus Ceriops; species Ceriops zippeliana. The sequence continues at coordinate 9,808 of JBAPLH010001619.1, forward strand.
AAAAAAATGCCCATGGACCATCTATCAATTCAATTCATTCAATTTAACAAACAATGGAGTGCTTCATCTTGAATTTCATTTCTTATTGATATTAATTGTTGAATTGAAAATTAGAAAGTGCATCCCATCATTTCTCATTAGCAATGCTGTTCTTTTGACACCATACACACTTCTTGACACATTGATCATGAAATTATCACATGTGGCTAAAACAAACCTAGTATATTGATTGAATGAATAAACAAGTTTGAAAACCATTAAAACTCTAAATCCATTTAAATCCATCAGTCAAAGGAGTCATTCATCATGGTTTCCATTCCGTGCAAATGTGAACCTGTTTAATTCTGAAATAATAAGACATTCAATTCACCTCATGTGAATTAGGCTCCTCTTCTTGTTACCAAGACTATTTGTCATGCAATAACTTTCAAATTACATTTTGCTTCCTCCTTAATGATTATATTCATTACAAAAAGAATGCCCATGGACCATCTATCAATTCAATTCATTCAATTTAACAAACAATGGAGTGCTTGATCTTGAATTTCATTTCTTATTGATACTAATTGTTGAAGTGAAAATTAGAAAGTGCCTCCCATCATTTCTCATTAGCAATGCTTTTCTTTTGACTCCAAACACACTTCTTGACACATTAATCATGAAATTAACACATGTTGCTAAACAACCTAGTATATTGATTGAATAAAACAATTATGATCACCATTAAAACTCTAAATCCATTTAAATCCATCAGTCAAAGGAGTCATTCATCATGGTTTCCTTTCCGTGCAAATGTGAACTTGTTTAATTCTGAAATAATAAGACATTCAATTCACCTCATTTGAATTAGGCTCCTCTTATTGTTACCAAGACTATTTGTCATGCAATAACTTTCAAATTACATTTTGTTTCCTCCTTAAGGATAATATTCATTACGAAAAGAATGCCCATGGACCATCTATCAATTCAATTCATTCAATTTAACAAACAATGGAGTGCCTAATCTTGAATTTCATTTCTTATTGATATTAATTGTTGAATTGAAAATTAGAAAGTGCCTCCCATCATTTCACATTAGCAATGCTGTTCTTTTGACTCCAAACACACTTCTTGACACATTGATCATGAAATTAACACATGTGGCTAAAGAACCTAGTATATTGATTGAATAAAACAAGTTTGAAAACCATTAAAACTCTAAATCCATTTAAATCCATCAGTCAAAGGAGTCATTCATCATGGTTTCCATTCCGTGCAAATGTGAACTTTTTTAATTCTGAAATAATAAGACATTCTATTCACCTCAAGTGAATTAGGCTAATCTTATTGTTACCAAGACCATTTGTCATGCAGTAACTTTCAAATTACATTTTGCTTCTTCCTTAATGATTATATTCATTACGAAAAAAATGCCCATGGACCATCTATCAATTCAATTCATTCAATTTAACAAACAATGGAGTGCTTCATCTTGAATTTCATTTCTTATTGATATTAATTGTTGAATTGAAAATTAGAAAGTGCATCCCATCATTTCTCATTAGCAATGCTGTTCTTTTGACACCATACACACTTCTTGACACATTGATCATGAAATTATCACATGTGGCTAAACAACCTAGTATATTGATTGAATAAAACAAGTTTGAAAACCATTAAAACTCTAAATCCATTTAAATCCATCAGTCAAAGGAGTCATTCATCATGGTTTCCATTCCGTGCAAATGTGAACCTGTTTAATTCTGAAATAATAAGACATTCAATTCACCTCATGTGAATTAGGCTCCTCTTCTTGTTACCAAGACTATTTGTCATGCAATAACTTTCAAATTACATTTTGCTTCCTCCTTAATGATTATATTCATTACAAAAAGAATGCCCATGGACCATCTATCAATTCAATTCATTCAATTTAACAAACAATGGAGTGCTTGATCTTGAATTTCATTTCTTATTGATACTAATTGTTGAAGTGAAAATTAGAAAGTGCCTCCCATCATTTCTCATTAGCAATGCTTTTCTTTTGACTCCAAACACACTTCTTGACACATTAATCATGAAATTAACACATGTTGCTAAACAACCTAGTATATTGATTGAATAAAACAATTATGATCACCATTAAAACTCTAAATCCATTTAAATCCATCAGTCAAAGGAGTCATTCATCATGGTTTCCTTTCCGTGCAAATGTGAACTTGTTTAATTCTGAAATAATAAGACATTCAATTCACCTCATTTGAATTAGGCTCCTCTTATTGTTACCAAGACTATTTGTCATGCAATAACTTTCAAATTACATTTTGTTTCCTCCTTAAGGATAATATTCATTACGAAAAGAATGCCCATGGACCATCTATCAATTCAATTCATTCAATTTAACAAACAATGGAGTGCCTAATCTTGAATTTCATTTCTTATTGATATTAATTGTTGAATTGAAAATTAGAAAGTGCCTCCCATCATTTCACATTAGCAATGCTGTTCTTTTGACTCCAAACACACTTCTTGACACATTGATCATGAAATTAACACATGTGGCTAAACAACCTAGTATATTGATTGAATAAAACAATTATGAACACCATTAAAACTCTAAATCCATTTAAATCCATCAGTCAAAGGAGTCATTCATCATGGTTTCCATTCCGTGCAAATGTGAACTTGTTTAATTCTAAAATAATAAGAGATTCTATTCACCTCAAGTGAATTAGGCTCCTCTTATTGTTACCAAGACCATTTGTCATGCAATAACATTCAAATTACATTTTTCTTCTTCCTTAATGATTATATTCATTACACAAAAAATGCCCATGGACCGTCTATCAATTCAATTCATTCAATTTAACAAATAATAGAATGCTTGATCTTGAATTTCATTTCTATTGATATTAATTGTTGAATTGAAAATTAGAAAGTGCCTGCCATCATTTCTCATTAGCGATGCTGTTCTTTTGACTCCAAACACACTTCTTCACACATTGATCATGAAATTAACACATGTGGCTAAACAACCTAGTATATTGATTGAATAAAACAATTATGAACACCATTAAAACTCTAAATCCATTTAAATCCATCAGTCAAAGGAGTCATTCATCATGGTTTCCATTCCGTGCAAATGTGAACTTGTTTAATTCTAAAATAATAAGAGATTCTATTCACCTCAAGTGAATTAGGCTCCTCTTATTGTTACCAAGACCATTTGTCATGCAATAACTTTCAAATTACATTTTGCTTCTTCCTTAAGGATTATATTCATTACGAAAAAAAGGCCCATGGACCATCTATCAATTCAATTCATTCAATTTAACAAACAATGGAGTGATTCATCTTGAATTTCATTTCTTATTGATATTAATTGTTGAATTGAAAATTAGAAAGTGCCTCCCATCATTTCTCATTAGCAATGCTGTTCTTTTGACTCCAAACACACTTCTTGACACATTGATCATGAAATTAACACATGTGGCTCAAGAACCTAGTATATTGATTGAATAAAACAAGTTTGAAAACCATTAAAACTCTAAATCCATTTAAATCCATCAGTCAAAGGAGTCATTCATCATGGTTTCCATTCCGTGCAAATGTGAACTTTTTTAATTCTGAAATAATAAGACATTCTATTCACCTCAAGTGAATTAGGCTCCTCTTATTGTTACCAAGACCATTTGTCATGCAGTAACTTTCAAATTACATTTTGCTTCTTCCTTAATGATTATATTCATTACGAAAAAAATGCCCATGGACCATCTATCAATTCAATTCATTCAATTTAACAAACAATGGAGTGCTTCATCTTGAATTTCATTTCTTATTGATATTAATTGTTGAATTGAAAATTAGAAAGTGCCTCCCATCATTTCTCATTAGCAATACTGTTCTTTTGACTCCAAACACACTTCTTCACACATTTATCATGAAATTAACACATGTGGCTAAATAACCTAGTATATTGATTGAATAAAACAATTATTAACAACATTAAACCTCTAAATCCATTTAAATCCATCAGTCAAAGGAGTCATTCATCATAGTTTCCATTCCGTGCAAATGTGAACTTGTTTAATTCTAAAATAATAAGAGATTCTATTCACCTCAAGTGAATTAGGCTCCTCTTATTGTTACCAAGACCATTTGTCATGCAATAACTTTCAAATTACATTTTGCTTCTTCCTTAATGATTATATTCATTATGAAAAAGAAGCCCATGGTCCATCTATCAATTCAATTCATTCAATTCGACAAACAATGGAGTGCTTCATCTTGAATTTCATTTCTTATTGATATTAATTGTTGAATTCAAAATTAGAATGTGCCTCCCATCATTTCTCATTAGCAATGCTGTTCTTTTGACTCCAAACACACTTTTAGTCACATTGATCATGAAATTAACACATATGGCTAAACAACCTAGTATATTGATTGAATAAAACAATTATGAACAACATTAAAACTCTAAATCCATTTAAATCCATCAGTCAAAGGAGTCATTCATCATGGTTTCCATTCCGTGCAAATGTGAACTTATTTAATTCTGAAATAATAAGACATTCTATTCACCTCAAGTGAATTAGGCTCCTCTTATTGTTACCAAGACTATTTGTCATGCAATAACTTTCAAATTACATTTTGCTTCTTCCTTAATGATTATATTCATTACGAAAAAAATGCCCATTGACCATCTATCAATTCAATTCATTCAATTTAACAAACAATGGAGTTCCTGATCTTGAATTTTATTTCTTATTGATATCAATTGTTGAATTCATAATTAGAAAGTGCCTCCCATGATTTCCCATTAGGAATGCTGTTCTTTTGACTCCAGACACACTTTTTGTCACATTGATTCTGAAATTAACACATGTGGCTAAACAACCTAGTGTATTCATTAAATCAAACAAGTATAAACACCATTAAAACTCTAAATCCATTTAAATCCATCAGTCAAAGGAGTCATTCATCATGGTTTCCATTCCATACAAATGTGAACTAGTTTAATTCTGAAATAATGAGACATTCTATTCACCTCATGTGAATTAGGCTCCTCTTATTTTTAGTAAGACTATTTTTTGTGCAACAACTTTCAAATTACATTTTGCTTCTTCCTTAATGATTATGTTCATCATGAAAAAAAAAAGCACATGGACCATCTATCAATTCAATTCATTCAATTTAACAAACAATGGAGTGCTTGATCTTGAATTTCACTTCTTATTGATATTAATTGTTGAATTCAAAATTATAAAAAGTGCCTCCCATCTTTTCTCATTAGCAATGTTGTTCTTTTCACTCCAAACACACTTCTTGACACATTAATCATGAAATTAACACATGTGGCTAAACAACCTAGTATATTGATTGAATAAAACAATTATGAACACCATTAAAACTCTAAATCCATTTAAATCCATCAGTCAAAGGAGTCATTCATCATGGTTTCCATTCTGTGCAAATGTGAACTTGTTTAATAATGAAATAATAAGACATTCTATTCACCTTATGTGAATTAGGCTCCTCTTATTCTTACCAAGACTATTTTTTGTGCAATAACTTTCAAATTACATTTTGCTTCTTCCTTAATGATTATATTCATTATGAAAAAAAAGCCCATGGACCATCTATCAATTCAATTCATTCAAATTGAAAAACAATGGAGTGCTTGATCTTGAATTTCGTTTCTTCTTGATAATAATTATTGAATTCAAAATTAGAAAGTGCCTCCCATCATTTTTCATTAGCAATGCTGTACTTTTGACTCCAAACACACTTCTTGACACATTGATCATGAAATTAATACATATGGCTAAACATCCTAGTATATTGATTGAATAAAACAATTATGAAATCCATTAAAACTCTAAATCCATTTAAATCCATCAGTCAAAGGAGTCATTCATCATGGTTTCCATTCCGTGCAAATGCGCACTTGTTTAATTCTGAAATAATAAGACATTCTATTCACCTCAAGTGAATTAGGCTCCTCTTATTGTGACCAAGACAATTTGTCATGCAATAACTTTCAAATTACATTTTGCTTCTTCCTTAATGATTATATTCATTACGATAAAAATGCCCATGGACCATCTATCAATTCAATTCATTCAATTTAATAAACAATGGAGTTCTTGATCTTGAATTTCATTTCTTATTGATATCAATTGTTGAATTCAAAATTAGAATGTGCCTCCCATAATTTTTCATTAGCAATGCTGTTCTTTTGACTCCAAATACACTTTTTGTCACATTGATCATTAAATTAACACATATGGCTAAACAACATAGTCTATTGATTGAATAAAACAATTATGAACAACATTAAAACTCTAAATCCATTTAAATCCATCAGTCAAAGGAGTCATTCATCATGGTTTCCATTCCGTGCATATGTGAACTTATTTAATTCTGAAATAATAAGATATTCTATTCACCTCAAGTGAATTAGGCTCCTCTTATTGTTACCAAGACTATTTGTCATGCAATAACTTTCAAATTACATTTTGCTTCTTCTTTAATGATTATATTCATTACGAAAAAAATGCCCATGGAGCATCTATCAATTCAATTCATTCAATTTAACAAACAATGGTGTGCTTGATCTTGAATTTCACTTCTTATTGATATTAATTGTTGAATTGAAAATTAGAAAGTGCCTCCCATCATTTCTCATTAGCAATGCTGTTCTTTTGACTCCAAACACACTTCTTGACACATTAATCATGAAATTAACACATGTGGATAAACAACCTAGTATTTTGATTGAATAAAACAATTATGAACACCATGAAAACTTTAAATCCATTTAAATCCATCAGTCAAAGTAGTCATTCATCATCGTATACATTCGATGCAAATGTGAACTTGTTTAATTCTAAAATAATAAGACATTCTATTCACCTCATATGAATTAGGCTCCTCTTATTGTTACCATGACTATTTATCATGAAATAACTTTCAAATTACATTTTGCTTCTTCCTTAATGATTATATTCATTACGAAAAAAATGCCCATGGACCATCTATCAATTCAATTCATTCAATTTAACAAACAATGGAGTACTTGATCTTGAATTTCATATCTTATTGATATGAATTGTTGAATTGAAAATTAGAAAGTGCCTCCCATCATTTCTCATTAGCATTGCTGTTGTTTTGACTGCAAGCACACTTCTACATGCGACTAAACAACCTAATCTATTGATTGAATAAAACAATTATGAACACCATTAAAACTCTAAATCCATTTAAATCCATCAGTCAAAGGTGTCATTCATCATGGTTTCCATTCCGTACAAATGTGAAGTAGTTTAATTATGAAATAATATGACATTCAATTCACTTTATGTGAATTAGGCTCCTCTTATTGTTACCAAGACTATTTTTTGGGCAATAACTTTGAAATTACATGTTGCTTCTTCCTTAATGATTATATTCATTATGAAAAAAAAGCCCATGGACGATCTATCAATTCAATTCATTCAATTTACCAAACAATGGTGTGCTTGATCTTGAATTTCATTTCTTATTGATATTAATTGTTGCATTCAAAATTAGAAAGTGCCTCCCATCATTTCTCATTAGCAATGCTGTTCTTTTGACTCCAAAGACACTTCTTGACACATTGATCGTGAAATTAACACATGTGACTAAATAACCTACTATATTGATTGAATAAAACAATTATGAACACCATTAAAACTCTAAATCCATTAAAATCTGTCAGTCAAAGGAGTCATTCATCATGGTTTCCATTCCGTACAAATGTGAGCTAGTTTAATTCTGAAATAATAAGTCATTCTATTCACCTCCTGTGAATTAGGCTCTGCTTATTGTTACCAGAACTATTTTTTGTGGAATAACATTCAAATTACATTTTGCTTCTTCCTTAATGATTATATTCATTATGAAAAAAAAGCCCATGGACCATCAATCAATTCAATTCATTCAATTTGACAAACAATGGAGCGCTTGATCTTGAATTTCATTTCTTATTGATATTAATTGTTGAAGTGAAAATTAGAAAGTGCCTCCCATCATTTCTCATTAGCAATGCTGTTCTTTTGACTCCAAACACACTTCTTGACACATTAATCATGAAATTAACACATGTGGCTAAACAACCTAGTATATTGATTGAATAAAACAATTATGAACACCATTAAAACTCTAAATCCATTTAAATCCGTCAGTCAAAGGAGTCATTCATCATGGTTTCCATTCCGTACAAATGTGAACTAGTTTAATTCTGAAATAATAAGACATTCAATTCACCTCATGTGAATTAGGCTCCTCTTATTGTTACTAAGACTATTTGTCATGCAATAACTTTCAAATTACATTTTGCTTCTTCCTTAATGATTATATTCATTATGAAAAAAATGCCCATGGACCATCTATCAATTCAATTCATTCAATTTAACAAACAATGGAGTGCTTGATCTTGAATTTCATTTCTTATTGATATTAATTGTTGAATTGAAAAGTAGAAATTGCCTCCCATCATTTCTCATTAGCAATGCTGTTATTTTGACTCCAAATACACTTTTTGACACATTGATCATGAAATTAACACATGTGGCTAAACAACCTAGTATATTGATTGAATCCAACAAGTATAAAAAGGATTAAAACTCTAAATCCATTTAAATCCAACAGTCAGAGTAGTCATTCATCATGGTTTCCATTCCGTACAAATGTGAACTAGTTTCATTCTGAAATAATAAGACATTCAATTCACCTCATGTGTATTAGGCTCCACTTATTGTTACCAAGACTATTTTTCGTGCAATAACTTTCAAATTACATTTTGCTTCTTCCTTAATGATTATATTTGTTGCGAAAAAAATGCCCATGGACCACCTATCACATGAATTCATTCAATTTAACAAACAATGGAGTGCTTGATCTTCAATTTCATTTTATATTGATATTAATTGTTGAATTCAAAATTAGAGAGTGCCTCCCATCATTTCTCATTAGCAATGCTGTCTTTTGACTCCAAACACACTTTTTGTCACATTGATCATGAAATTAACACATGCGGCCAAACAACCTAGTATGTTGATTGAATCAAACAAGTATAAACAATATTAAAAATCTAATTCCATTTAAATCCATCAGTCAAAGGAGTCGTTCATCATGATATGCATTCCATGCAAATGTGAACTGGTTTAATTCTAAAATAATAAGACATTCTATTCACCTCATGTGAATTAGGCTCCTTTTATTGTTACCAAGACTATTTGTCATTTAATAACTTTCAAATTACATTTTGCTTCTTCCTTAATGATTATATTCATTACGAAAAAAACGACCATGGACCATCTATCAATTCAATTCATTCAATTTAACAAACAATGGTGTGCTTGATCTTGACTTTCATTTCTTATTGATATCAATTGTTGAATTCAAAATTAGAAAGTGCCTCCCATCATTTTTCATTAGCAATGCTGTTCTTTTGTCTCCAAAGACACTTCTTGACACATTGATCATGAAATTAATACATGTGGCTAAACATCCTAGTATATTGATTGAATAAAACAATTATGAACTCCATTAAAACTCTAAATCCATTTAAATCCGTCAGTCAAAGTAGTCATTCATCATGGTTTCCATTTCCTGCAAATGTGAACTTGTTTAATTCTGAAATAATAAGAGATTCTATTCACCTCAAGTGAATTAGGCTCCTCTTATTGTTACCAAGACTATTTTTTGTGCAATAACTTTCAAATTACATTTTGTTTCTTCATTAATGATTATGTTCATTATGAAAAAAAAGCACATGGACCATCTATCAATTCATTTCATTCAATTTAACAAACAATGGAGTGCTCGAACTTGAATTTAATTTCTTATTGATATTAATTGTTGAATTCAAAATTAGAAAGTGCCTCCCATCATTTCTCATTAGCAATGCTGTTCTTTTGACTCCAAACACACTTCTTGACACATTAATCATGAAATTAACACATGTGGCGAAACAACCTAGTATATTGATTGAATAAAACAATTATGATCACCATTAAAACTCTAAATCCATTTAAATCCATCAGTTAAAGGAGTCATTCATCATGGTTTACATTCCGTGCAAATGTGAACTTGTTTAATTCTGAAATAAGAAGACATTCTATTCACCTTATGTGAATTAGGCTCCTTTTATTGTTACCAAGACTATTTGTCATTTAATAACTTTCAAATTATATTTTGCTTCTTCCTTAATGATTATATTCATTACGAAAAAAATGCCCATGGACCATCTATCAATTCAATTCATTCAATTTAACAAACAATGGAGTGCTTGATCTTGAATTTCATTTCTTATTGATATCAATTGTTGAATTCAAAATTAGAAAGTGCCTCCCATCATTTCTCATTAGCAATGCTGTTCTTTTCACTCCCAACGCACTTTTTGTCACATTGATCTTGAAATTAACACATGTGGCTAAACAACCTAGTATATTCATTGAATAAAACAAGTATAAACACCATTAAAACTCTAAATCCATTTAAATCCATTAGTCAAAGGAGTCATTCATCATGGTTTTCATTCCGTACAAATGTGAACTAGTTTAATTACGAAATAATAAGACATTCAATTCACCTCATGTCAATTAGGCTCCTCTTATTGTTACCAAGACTATTTTTCGTGGAATAACTTTCAAATTACATTTTGCTTCCTCCATAATGATTATATTCATTATGAAAAAAACGCCCATGATCCATCTATCAATTCAATTCATTCAATTTGAAAAACAATGGAGTACTTGATCTTGAATTTCACATCTTATTGATATTAATTGTTGAATTCAAAATTAGAAAGTGCCTCCCATCATTTCACATTAGCAATGCTGTTCTTTTGACTCCAAACACATTTTTTGACACATTGATCATGAAATTAACACATGTGGCTAAACAACCTAATATATTGATTGAATGAAACAATTATGAACTCCACTAAAACTCTAAATCCATTTAAATCCATCAGTTAAAGGAGTCATTCATCATGGTTTCCATTCCGTACAAATATGAACTATTTTAATTCTGAAATAATAAGACATTAAATTCACCTTATGTGAATTAGGCTCCTCTTATGGTTACCAAGACTATTTTTTGTGCAATAACTTTCAAATTACATTTTGCTTCTTCCTTAATGATTATATTCATTATGAAGAAAAAGCCCATGGACCATCTATCAATTCAATTCATTCAATGTAACAAACAATGGTGTGCTTGATCTTGAATTTCATTTCTTATTGATATTAATTGTTGCATTCAAAATTAGAAAGTGTCTCCCATCATTTCTCATTAGCAATGCTGTTCTTTTGACTCCAAACACACTTCTTGACACATTAATCATGAAATTAACACATGTGGCTAAACAACCTAGTATATTGATTGAATAAAACAATTATGAACACCATTAAAACTCTAAATCCATTTAAATTCATCAGTCAAAGGAGTCATTCATCATGGTTTCCATTCCGTGCAAATGCGCACTTGTTTAATTCTGAAATAATAAGACATTCTATTCACCTCAAGTGAATTAGGCTCCTCTAATTGTTACCAAGACTATTTGTGGTGCAATAACTTTCAAATTACATTTTGCTTCTTCCTTAATGATAATATTCATTACAAGAAAAAAGCCCATGGACCATCTATCAATTCAATTCAATCAATTTAACAAACAATGGAGTGCTTGATCTTGAATTTCATTTCTTATTGATCTCAATTGTTGAATTCAAAATTAGAAAGTGCCCCCATCATTTCACATTAGCAATGCTGCTCTTTTGACTCCAAACACACTTCTTGACACATTGATCATAAAATTAACACATGTGGCTAAACAACCTAGTATATTGATTGAATAAAACAATTATGAACACCATTAAAACTCTAAATCCATTTAAATCCATCAGTCAAAGGAGTCGTTCATCATGGTTTCCATTCCGTGCAAATGTGAACTTGTTTAATTCTGAAATAATAAGACATTCAATTCACCTCATGTGAATTAGGCTCGTCTTATTGTTACCAAGACTATTTTTCGTGGAATAACTTTCAAATTACATTTTGCTTCTTCCATAATGATTATATTCATTATGAAAAAAAAGCCCATGGTCCAACTATTAATTCAATTCATTCAATTTGCAAAACAATGGAGTACTTGATCTTCAATTTCATTTCTTATTGATATTAATTGTTGAATTGTAAATTAGAAAGTGCCTCCCATCATTTCTCATTAGCAATGCTGTTCTTTTGACTCCAAACACACTTCTTGACACATTGATCATGAAATTAACACATGTGGCTAAAAAACCTAGTATATTGATTGAATAAAACAATTATGAACACCATTTAAACTCTAAATCCATTTAAATCCATCAGTCAAAAGAAGTCATTCATCATGGTTTCCATTCTATGCAAATGTGAACTTGTTTAATTCTGAAATAATAAGACATTCTATTCACCTCATGTGAATTAGGCTCCTCTTATTGTTACCAAGACTATTTGTCATGCAATAACTTTCAAATTACATTTCGCTTCTTCCTTAATGATTATATTCATTACGAAAAAAATGCCCATGGACCATCTATCAATTCAATTCATTCAACTTAACAAACAATGGAGTGCTTGATCTTCAATTTCATTTCTTATTGATATTAATTGTTGATTTCAAAATTAAAAAGTGCCTCCCATCATTTCAGTTTAGCAATGCTGTTCTTTTGACTCCAAACACACTTTTTGACACATTGATCATGAAATTAACACATGTGGCTAAACAACCTAGTATATTGATTGAATCAAACAATTATGAACACCATTAAAACTCTAAACACATTTAAATCCGTCAGTCAAAGGAGTCATTCATCATGGTTTCCACTCCGTACAAATGTGAACTAGTTTAATTTCTGAAATAATAAGACATTCAATTCACCTCATGTGAATTAGGCTCCTTTTATTGTTACCAAGACTATTTTTCGTGCAATAACATTCAAATTACATTTTTCTTCTTCCTTAATGATAATATTCATTATGAAAAAAATGCCCATGGACCACCTATCACATGAATTCATTCAATTTAACAAACAATGGACTGCTTGATCTTCAATTTCATTTCTTATTTATATTAATTGTTGAATTCAAAATTAGAGAGTGCCTCCCATCATTTCTCATTAGCAATGCTGTTCTTTTGACTCCAAACACAGATTTTGACACATTGATCATGAAATTAACACATGTGGCTAAACAACCTAGTATATTGATTGAGTAAAACAATTATGAACACCATTAAAACTCTAAATCCATTTAAATCCATCTGTCAAAGGAGTCATTCATCATGGTTTCCATTCCGTGCAAATGTGAACTTGTTTAATTCTGAAATAATAAGACATTCTATTCACCTCATGTGAATTAGGCTCCTCTTATTGTTACCAAAACTATTTGTCATGCAATAACTTTCAAATTACATTTTGCTTCTTCCTTAATGATTATATTCATTACAAAAGAAATGCCCATGGACCATCTATCAATTCAATTCATTCAATTTAACAAACAATGGAGTGCTTGATCTTGAATTTCATTTCATATTGATATCAATTGTTGAATCAAAATTAGAAAGTGCCTCCCATCATTTCTCATTAGCAATGCTGTTCTTTTGACTCCCAACGCACTTTTTGTCACATTGATCCTGAAATTAACACATGTGGCTAAACAACCTAGTATATTCATTGAATAAAACAAGTATAAACACCATTAAAACTCTAAATCCATTTAAATCCATTAGTCAAAGGAGTCATTCATCATGGTTTTCATTCCATACAAATGTGAACTAGTTTAATTCTGAAATAATAAGACATTCTATTCACCTCATGTGAATTAGGCTCCTCTTATTGTTACCAAGACTATTTTTCGTGGAATAACTTTCAAATTACATTTTGCTTCTTCCATAATGATTATATTCATTATGAAAAAAAAGCCCATGATCCATCTATCAATTCAATTCATTCAATTTGAAAAACAATGGAGTACTTGATCTTGAATTTCACTTCTTATTGATATTAATTGTTGAATACAAAATTAGAAAGTGCCTCCCATCATTTCACATTAGCAATGCTGTTCTTTTGACTCCAAACACATTTTTTGACACATTGATCATGAAATTAACACATGTGGCTAAACAACCTAATATATTGATTGAATCAAACAATTATGAACTCCACTAAAACTCTAAATCCATTTAAATCCATCAGTTAAAGGAGTCATTTATCATGGTTTCCATTTCGTACAAATGTGAACTAGTTTAATTCTGAAATAATAAGAGATTCTATTCACCTCAAGTGAATTAGGCTCCTCTTATTGTTACCAAAACTATTTGTCATGCAATAACATTCAAATTACATTTTGCTTCTTCCTTAATGATTATATTCATTACGAAAAAAATGCCCATGGACCATTTATCAATTCAATTCATTCAATTTAACAAACAATGGAGTGCTTGATCTTCAATTTCATTTCTTAATGATATTAATTGTTGATTTAAAAATTAGAATCTGCCTCCCATCATTTCTCATTAGCAATGCTGTTCTTTTGACTCCAAACACACTTCTTGACACATTGATCATGAAATTAACACATGTGGCTAAACAACCTAGTATATTGATTGAATAAAACAATTATGAACACCTTTAAAACTCTAAATCCATTTAAATCCATCAGTCAAAGGAGTCATTCATCATGGTTTCCATTCCGTGCAAATGTGAACTTGTTTAATTGTGAAATAATAAGACATTCTATTCACCTCAAGTGAATTAGGCTCCTCTTATTGTTACCAAGACTATTTGTCATGCAATAACTTTCAAATTACATTTTGCTTCTTCCTTAATGATTATATTCATTACGAAAAAAATGCCCATGGACCATCTATCAATTCAATTCATTCAATTTAACAAACAATGGTGTGCTTTATCTTGAATTTCATTTCTTATTGATATTAATTGTTGAATTCAAAATTAGAAAGTGCATCCCATCATTTCACATTAGCAATGCTGTTCTTTTGACTCCAAACACACTTTTTGACACATTGATCATGAAATTAACACATGTAGCTAAACAACCTAGTATATTGATTGAATCAAACAATTATGAACACCATTAAAACTCAAAATCCATTTAAATCCGTCAGCCAAAGGAGTCATTCATCATGATTTCCATTCCGTACAAATGTGAACTAGTTTAATTCTGAAATAATAAGACATTCTATTCACCTCAAGTGAATTAGGCTCCTCTTATTGTTACCAATACTATTTGTCATGCAATAACTTTCAAATTACATTTTTCTTCTTCCTTAATGATTATATTCATTACGAAAAAAATGGCCATCGACCATCTATTAATTCAATTCAATCAATTTAACAAACAATGGAGTGCTTGATCTTGAATTTCATTTCATATTGATATCAATTGTTGACTTCAAAATTAGAAAGTGCCTCCCATCATTTCTCATTAGCAATGCTGCTCTTTTGACTTGAAACACACTTTTTGTCACATTGATCCTGAAATTAACACATGTGACTAAACAACCTAGTATATTCATTGAATCAAACAAGTATAAACCTCATTAAAACACTAAATCCATTAGTCAAAGGAGTCATTCATCATGGTTTCCATTCCGTACAAATGTGAACTAGTTTAATTCTAAAATAATAAGACATTCAATTCACCTCATGTGAATTAGGCTCCTCTTATTGTTACCAAGACTATTTTTCGCGGAATAACTTTCAAATTACATTTTGCTTCTTCCTTAACGATTATATTCATTATGAAAAAAAAGCCCATGGTCCATCTATCTATTCAATTCATTCAATTTTAAAAACAATGGATTTCTTGATCTTGAATTTTATTTCTTATTGATATTAATTGTTGAATTCAAAATTAGAAAGTGTCTCCCATCATTTCACATTAGCAATGCTGTTCTTTTGACTCCAAACACACTTTTTGACACATTGATCATGAAATTAACACCTATGGCTAAATAACCTAGTATATTGATTGAATCAAACAATTATGAATACCATTAAAACTCAAAATCCATTTAAATCCGTCAGTCAAAGGAGTCATTCATCATGGTTTCCATTCCGTACAAATGTGAACTAGTTTAATTCTAAAATAATAAGACATTCAATTCACCTCATGTGAATTAGGCTCCTCTTATTGTTACCAAGACTATTTTTCGCGGAATAACTTTCAAATTACATTTTGCTTCTTCCTTAACGATTATATTCATTATGAAAAAAAAGCCCATGGTCCATCTATCTATTCAATTCATTCAATTTTAAAAACAATGGAGTGCTTGATTTTGAATTTTTTTTTATTGAGATTAATTGTTGAATTCAAAATTAGAAAGTGCCTCCCATCATTTCACATTAGCAATGCTGTTCTTTTGACTCCAAACACACTTTTTGACACATTGATCATGAAATTAACACATATGGCTAAATAACCTAGTATATTGATTGAATCAAACAATTATGAATACCATTAAAACTCAAAATCCATTTAAATCTGTCAGTCAAAGGAGTCATTCATCATGGTTTCCATTCCGTACAAATGTGAACTAGTTTAATTCTAAAATAATAAGACATTCAATTCACCTCATGTGAATTAGGCTCCTCTTATTGTTACCAAGACTATTTTTCGTGGAATGACTTTCAAATTACATTTTGCTTCTTCCTTAATGATTATATTCATTATGAAAAAAAAGCACATGGTCTATCTATCAATTGAATTCATTCAATTTGGAAAACAATGGAGTGCTTGATCTGGAATTTCATTTCTTATTGATATTAATTGTTGAATTCAATATTAGAAAGTGCCTCCTATCATTTCTCATTAGCAATGCTGTTCTTTTGACTCCAAACACACTTCTTGACACGTTGATCATGAAATTAACACATGTGGCTAAACAACCTAGTATATTGATTGAATAAAACAATTATGAACAACATTAAAACATGAAATCCATTTAAATCCATCAGTCAAAGGAGTCATTCATCATGGTTTCCATTCCGTGCAAATGTGAACTTGTTTAATTCTTAAATAATAAGACGTTCTATTCACCTCAAGTGAATTAGGCTCCTCTTATTGTTACCAAGACTATTTGTCATGCAATAGCTTTCAAATTACATTTTGCTTCTTCCTTAATGATTATATTCATTACGAAAAAAATGCCCATGGACCATTTATCAATTCAATTCATTCAATTTAACAAACAATGGAGTGCTTGATCTTGAATTTCATTTCTTATTGATATTAATTGTTGAATTCAAAATTAGAAAGTGCATCCCATCATTTCACATTAGCAATGCTGTTCTTTTGACTCCGAACACACTTTTTGACACATTGATCATGAAATTAACACATGTAGCTAAACAACCTAGTATATTGATTGAATCAAACAATTATAAACACCGTTAAAACTCAAAATCCATTTAAATCCGTCAGTCAAAGGAGTCATTCATCATGGTTTCTATTACGTACAAATGTGAACTAGTTTAATTCTGAAATAATAAAACATTCAATTCACCCCATGTGAATTAGGCTCCTCTTATTGTTACTAAGACTACTTTTTTGAGCAATAACTTTCAAATTACATTTTGCTTCTTCCTTAATGATTATATTCATTATGAAAAAAAAGCACATGGACCACCCATCAATTCAATTCATTCAATATAACAAACAATGGAGTGCTTGATCTTGAATTTCATTTCTTACTGATATTAATTGTTGAATTCAAAATTAGAAAGTGCCTCCCATCATTTCTTACTAGCAATGCTGTTCTTTTGACTCCAAACACACTTCTTGACACATTGACCATGAAATTAACACATGTGGCTAAACAACCTAGTATATTGACTGAATCAAACAATTATGAACACCATTAAAACTCAAAATCCATTTAAATTCGTCAGTCAAACGAGTCATTCATCATGGTTTCCATTCCGTACAAATTTGAACTTGTTTAATTCTGAAATAATAAGACATTCTATTCACCTCAAGTGAATTAGGCTCCTCTTATTGTTACCAAGACTATTTGTCATGCAATAACTTTCAAATTACATTTTGCTTCTTCCTTAATGATTATATTCATTATGAACAAAAAGCCCATGGTCCATCTATCAATTCAACTCATTCAATTTGAAAAATAATGGAGTGCTTGATCTTCAATTTCATTTCTTATTGGTATTAATTGTTGATTTCAAAATTAAAAAGTGCCTCCCATCATTTCACTTTAGCAATGCTGTTCTTTTGACTCCAAACACACTTTTTGACACATTGATCATGAAATTAACACATGTGGCTAAACAACCTAGTATATTGATTGAATCAAACAATTATGAACACCATTAAAACTCTAAATCCATTTAAATCCGTCAGTCAAAGGACTCATTCATCATGGTTTCCACTCCGTACAAAAGTGAACTAGTTTAATTTTTGAAATAATAAGACATTCAATTCACCTCATGTGAATTAGGCTCCTTTTATTGTTACCAAGACTATTTTTTGTGCAATAACATTCAAATTACATTTTTCTTCTTCCTTAATGATAATATTCATTATGAAAAGAATGCCCATGGATCACCTATCACATGAATTCATTTAATTTAACAAACAATGGAGTGCTTGATCTTCAATTTCATTTCTTATTTATATTAATTGTTGAATTCAAAATTAGAGAGTGCCTCCCATCATTTCTCATTAGCAATGCTGTTCTTTTGACTCCAAACACACTTTTTGACACATTGATCATGAAATTAACACATGTGGCTAAACAACCTAGTATATTGATTGAATCAAACAATTATGAACACTATTAAAACTCAAAATCCATTTAAATCCGTCACTGAAAAGAGTCATTCATGATGGTTTCCATTCCGTACAAATGTGAACTAGTTTAATTCTGAAATAATAAGACATTCAATTCACCTCATGTGAATTAGGCTCTTCTTATTGTTACCAAGACTATTTTTCCTGGAATAACTTTCAAATTACATTTTGCTTCTTCCTTAATGATTATATTCTTTATGAAAAAAAAGCCCATGGTCCATCTATCAATTCAATTCATTCAATTTGAAAAACAATGGAGTGCTTGATCTTCAATTTCATTTCTTATTGATATTAATTGTTGATTTCAAAATTAAAAAGTGCCTCCCATCATTTCACTTTAGCAATGCTGTTCTTTTGACTCCAAACACACTTTTTGACACATTGATCATGAAATTAACACATGTGGCTAAATAACCTAGTATATTGATTGAATCAAACAATTATGAACACCATTAAGACTCTAAATCCATTTAAATCCGTCAGTCAAAGGAGTCATTCATCATGGTTTCCACTCCGTACAAATGTGAACTAGTTTAGTTTCTGAAATAATAAGACATTCAATTCACCACATGTGAATTAGGCTCCTTCTATTGTTACCAAGACTATTTTTCGGGCAATAACTTTCAAATTACATTTTGCTTCTTCCTTAATGATTATATTCATTATGAAAAAAAAGCACATGGTCTATCTATCAATTCAATTCATTCAATTTGAAAAACAATGGAGTGCTTGATCTGGAATTTCATTTCTTATTGATATTAATTGTTGAATTCAAAATTAGAAAGTGCCTCCTATCATTTCTCATTAGCAATGCTGTTCTTTTGACTCCAAACACACTTCTTGACACGTTGATCATGAAATTAACACATGTGGCTAAACAACCTAGTATGTTGATTGAATAAAACAATTATGAACACCATTAAAACATGAAATCCATTTAAATCCATCAGTCAAAGGAGTCATTCATCATGGTTTCCATTCCGTGCAAATGTGAACTTGTTTAATTCTGAAATAATAAGACGTTCTATTCACCTCAAGTGAATTAGGCTCCTCTTATTGTTACCAAGACTATTTGTCATGCAATAGCTTTCAAATTACATTTTGCTTTTTCCTTAATGATTATATTCATTACGAAAAAAATGCCCATGGACCATTTATCAATTCAATTCATTCAATTTAACAAACAATGGAGTGCTTGATCTTGAATTTCATTTCTTATTGATATTAATTGTTGAATTGAAAATTAGAAAGTGCCTCCCATCATATCTCATTAGCAATGCTGTTCTTTTGACTCCAAACACACTTCTTGACACATTGACCATGAAATTAACACATGTGTCTAAACAACCTAGTATATTGATTGAATCAAACAATTATGAACACCATTAAAACTCAAAATCCATTTAAATTCGTCAAGCAAAGGAGTCATTCATCATGGTTTCCATTCCGTACAAATGTGAACTAGTTTAATTCTGAAATAATAAGACATTCAATTCACCTCATGTGAATTGGGCTCCTCTTATTGTTACCAAGACTATTTTTCCTGGAATAACTTTCAAATTACATTTTGCTTCTTCCTTAATGATTATATTCATTATGAAAAAAAAGCCCATGGTCCATCTATCAATTCAATTCATTCAATTTGAAAAACAATGGAGTGCTTGATCTTCAATTTCATTTCTTATTGGTATTAATTGTTGATTTCAAAATTAAAAAGTGCCTCCCATCATTTCACTTTAGCAATGCTGTTCTTTTGAATCCAAACACACTTTTTGACACATTGATCATGAAATTAACACATGTGGCTAAACAACCTAGTATATTGATTGAATCAAACAATTATGAACACCATTAAAACTCTAAATCCATTTAAATCCGTCAGTCAAATGAGTCATTCATCATGGTTTCCACTCCGTACAAAAGTGAACTAGTTTAATTTCTGAAATAATAAGACATTCAATTCACCTCATGTGAATTAGGCTCCTTTTATTGTTACCAAGACTATTTTTCGTGCAATAACATTCAAATTACATTTTTCTTCTTCCTTAATGATAATATTCATTATGAAAAGAATGCCCATGGACCACCTATCACATGAATTCATTCAATTTAACAAACAATGGAGTGCTTGATCTTCAATTTCATTTCTTATTTATATTAATTGTTGAATTCAAAATTAGAGAGTGCCTCCCATCATTTCTCATTAGCAATGCTGTTCTTTTGACTCCAAACACACTTCTTGACACATTGATCATGAAATTAACACATGTGGCTAAACAACCTAGTATATTGATTGAATCAAACAATTATGAAGACCATTAAAACTCTAAATCCATTTAAATCCGTCAGTCAAATGAGTCATTCATCATGGTTTCCACTCCGTACAAAAGTGAACTAGTTTAATTTCTGACATAATAAGACATTCAATTCACCTCATGTGAATTAGGCTCCTTTTATTGTTACCAAGACTATTTTTCGTGCAATAACATTCAAATTACATTTTTCTTCTTCCTTAATGATAATATTCATTATGAAAAGAATGCCCGTGGACCACCTATCACATGAATTCATTCAATTCAAAAAACAATGGAGTGCTTGATCTTGAATTTCATTTCCTATTGATATTAATTGTTGAATTCAAAATTAGAATGTGCCTCCCATCATTTCTCATTAGCAATGCTGTTTTTTTGACTCCAACCACACATTTTGACACATTGATCATGAAATTAATACATGTGGCTAAACAACCTAGTATAATGACTGAATAAAACAATTATGAACACCATTAAAACTCTAAATCCATTTAAATCCGTCAGTCAAATGAGTCATTCATCATGGTTTCCACTCCGTACAAAAGTGAACTAGTTTAATTTCTGAAATAATAAGACATTCAATTCACCTCATGTGAATTAGGCTCCTTTTATTGTTACCAAGACTATTTTTCGTGCAATAACATTCAAATTACATTTTTCTTCTTCCTTAATGATAATATTCATTATGAAAAGAATGCCCATGGACCACCAATCACATGAATTCATTCAATTTAACAAACAATGGAGTGCTTGATCTTCAATTTCATTTCTTATTTATATTAATTGTTGAATTCAAAATTAGAGAGTGCCTCCCATCATTTCTCATTAGCAATGCTGTTCTTTTGACTCCAAACACACTTTTTGACACATTGATCATGAAATTAACACATGTGGCTAAACAACCTAGTATATTGATTGAATCAAACAATTATGAACACCATTAAAACTCTAAATCCATCAGTCAAAGGAGTCATTCATCATGGTTTCCATTCCGTGCAAATTGAACTTGTTTAATTCTGAAATAATAAGACATTCTATTCACCTCAAGTGAATTAGGCTCCTCTTATTGTTACCAAGACTATTTGTCATGCAATAACTTTCAAATTACATTTTGCTTCTTCCTTAATGATTATATTCATTACGAAAAAAATGCCCATGGACCATCTATCAATTCAATTCATTCAATTTTACAAACAATGGAGTTCTTGATCTTGAATTTCAATTCATATTGATATCAATTGTTGAATTCAAAATTAGAAAGTGCCTCCCATCATTTCTCATTACCAATGCTGCTCTTTTGACTCCAAACACACTTCTTGACACATTGATCATGAAATTAACACATGTGGCTAAACAACCTAGTATATTGATTGAACAAAACAATTATGAACACGATTAAAACTCTAGATCCATTTAAATCCATCAGTCAAAGGAGTCATTCATCATGGTTTCCATTCCGTATAAATGTGAACGAGTTTAATTCTAAAATAATAAGACATTCAATTCACCTCATGTGAATTAGGCTCCTCTTATTGTTACCAAGACTATTTTTCGCGGAATAATTTTCAAATTACATTTTGCTTCTTCATTAATGATTATATTCATTATGAAAAAAAAGCCCATGGTCCATCTATCAATTCAATTCATTCAATTTTAAAAACAATGGAGTGCTTGATCTTGAATTTTATTTCTTATTGATATTAATTGTTGAATTCAAAATTAGAAAGTGCCTCCCATCATTTCACATTAGCAATGCTGTTCTTTTGACTCCAAACACACTTTTTGACATATTGATCATGAGATTAACACATGTGGCTAAATAACCTAGTATATTGATTGAATCAAACAATTATAAATACCATTAAAACTCAAAATCCATTTAAATCCGTCAATCAAAGCAGTCATTCATCATGGTTTCCATTTCGTACAAATGTGAACTAGTTTAATTCTGAAATAATAAGACATTCAATTCACCTCAAGTGAATTAGGCTCCTCTTATAGTTACCAAGACTATTTTTCGTGGAATAACTTTCAAATTACATTTTGCTTCGTCCTTAAAGATTATATTCATTATGAAAAAAAAATCCCATGGTCTATCTATCAATTCAATTCATTCAATTTGAAAAACAATGGAGGGCTTGATCTGGAATTTCATTTCTTATTGTTATTAATTGTTGAATTCAAAATAAGAAAGTGCCTCCCATCATTACTCATTAGCAATGCTGTTCTTTTGACTCCAAACACACTTCTTGACACATTGATCATGAAATTAACACATGTGGCTGAACAACCTAGTATATTGATTGAATAAAACAATTATGAACACCATTAAAACATTAAATCCATTTAAATCCATCAGTCAAAGGAGTCATTCATCATGGTTTCCATTCCTTGGAAATGTGAACTTGTTTAATTCTGAAATAATAAGACATTCTATTCACCTCAAGTGAATTAGGCTCCTCTTATTGTTACCAAGACTATTTGTCATGCAATAACTTTCAAATTACATTTTGCTTCTTCCTTAATGATTATATTCATTACAAAAAAAATGCCCATGGACCATCTATTAATTCAATTCATTCAATTTAACAAACAATGGAGTGATTGATCTTGAATTTCATTTCTGATTGATATTAATTGTTGAATTCAAAATTAGAAAGTGCATCCCATCATTTCACATTAGCAATGCTGTTCTTTTGACTCCAAACACACTTTTTGACACATTGATCATGAAATTCACACATATAGCTAAACAACCTAGTATATTGATTGAATCAAACAATTATGAACACCATTAAAACTCAAAATCCATTTAAATCCGTCAGTGAAAAGAGTCATTCATGATGGTTTGCATTCCGTACAAATGTGAACTAGTTTAATTCTGAAATAATAAGACATTCAATTCACCTCATGTGAATTAGGCTCTTCTTATTGTTACCAAGACTATTTTTCCTGGAATAACTTTCAAATTACATTTTGCTTCTTCCTTAATGATTATATTCATTATGAAAAAAAAGCCCATGGTCCATCTATCAATTCAATTCATTCAAGTTGAAAAACAATGGAGTGCTTGATCTTCAATTTCATTTCTTATTGATATTAATTGTTAAATTCAAAATTAAAAAGTGCCTCCCATCATTTCACTTTAGCAAAGCTGTTCTTTTGACTCCAAACACACATTTTGACACATTGATCATGAAATTAACACATGTGGCTAAACAACCTAGTATATTGATTGAATCAAACAATTATGAACACCATTAAAACTCTAAATCCATTTAAATCCGTCAGTCAAAGGAGTCATTCATCATGGTTTCCACTCCGTACAAATGTGAACTAGTTTAGTTTCTGAAATAATAAGACATTCAATTCACCTCATGTGAATTAGGCTCCTTCTATTGTTACCAAGACTATTTTTCAGGCAATAACTTTCAAATTACATTTTTCTTCTTCCTTAATGATAATATTCATTATGAAAAAAATGCCCATGGACCACCTATCACATGAATTCATTCAATTTATCAAATAATGGAGTACTTGATCTTCGATTTCATTTCTTATTTATACTAATTGTTGAATTCAAAATTAGAGAGTGCCTCCCATCATTTCCCATTAGCAATGCTGTTCTTTTGACTCCAAACACACTTTTTGACACATTGATCATGAAATTAACAAATGTGGCTAAACAACCTAGTATATTGATTGAATCAAACAATTATGAACATCATTAAAACTCTAAATCCATTTCAATCCGTCAGTCAAAGGAGTCATTAATCATGGTTTCCATTCCGTACAAATGTGAACTAGTTTTAATTCTGGAATAAGAAGACATTCAATTCACCTTATGTGAATTAGGCTCCTCGTATTGTTACCAAGACTATTTTTTGTGCAATAACTTTCAAATTACATTTTGCTTCTTCCTTAATAATTATATTCATTATGAAAAAAAAGCCCATGGTCCATCTATCAATTCAATTCATTCAATTTGAAAAACAATGGAGTGCTTGATCTTCAATTTCATTTCTTATTGATATTAATTGTTGATTTCAAAATTAGAAACTACCTCCCATCATTTCACATTAGCAATGCTGTTTTTTGACTCCAAACACACTTTTTGACACATTGATCATGAAATTAACACATGTGGCTAAACAACCTAGTATATTGATTGAATCAAACAATTATGAACACCACTAAAACTCTAAATCCATTTAAATCTGTTAGTCAAAGGAGTCATTCATCATGGTTTCCACTTCATACAAATGTGAACTAGTTTAATTTCTGAAGTAATAAGTCATTCAATTCACCTCATGTGAATTAGGCTCCTCGTATTGTTACCAAGACTATTTTTTGTGCAATAACTTTCAAATTACATTTTGCTTCTTCCTTAATGATTATATTCATTATGAAAAAAAAGCCCATGGACCATCTATCAATTCAATTCATTCAATTTAACAAACAATGGTGTGCTTGATCTTCAATTTCATTTCTTATTGATATTAATTGTTGAATTCAAAATTAGAAAGTGCCTCCCATCATTTCTCATTAGCAATGCTGTTCTTTTGACTCCAAACACACTTCTTGACACATTGATCATGAAATTAACACATGTGGCTAAACAACCTAGTATATTGATTGAATAAAACAATTATGAACACCATTAAAACTCTAAATCCATTTAAATCCATCAGTCAAAGGAGTCATTCATCATGGTTTCCATTCCGTGCAAATGTGAACTTGTTTAATTCTGAAATAATAAGACGTTCTATTCACTTCAAGTGAATTAGGCTCCTGTTATTGTTACCAAGACTATTTGTCATGCAATAGCTTTCAAATTACATTTTGCTTTTTCCTTAATGATTATATTCATTACGAAAAAAATGCCCATGGACCATTTATCAATTCAATTCATTCAATTTAACAAACAATGGAGTGCTTGATCTTGAATTTCATTTCTTATTGATATTAATTGTTGAATTGAAAATTAGAAAGTGCCTCCCATCATTTCTCATTAGCAATGCTGTTCTTTTGACTCCAAACACACTTCTTGACACATTGACCATGAAATTAACACATGTGTCTAAACAACCTAGTATATTGATTGAATCAAACATCTATGAACACCATTAAAACTCAAAATCCATTTAAATTCGTTAAGCAAAGGAGTCATTCATCATGGTTTCCATTCCGTACAAATGTGAACTAGTTTAATTCTGAAATAATAAGACATTCTATTCACCTCAAGTGAATTAGGCTCCTCTTATTGTTACCAAGACTATTTGTCATGCAATAACTTTCAAATTACATTTTGCTTCGTCCTTAATGATTATATTCATTACGAAAAAAATGCCCATGGACCATCTATCAATTCAATTCATTCAATTTCACAAACAATGGAGTGCTTTATCTTGAATTTCATTTCTTATTGATATTAATTGTTGAATTCAAAATTAGAAAGTGCATCCCATCATTTCACATTAGCAATGCTGTTCTTTTGACTGCAAACACACTTTTTGACACATTGATCATGAAATTAACACATGTAGCTAAACAACCTAGTATATTGATTGAATCAAACAATTATGAACACCATTAAAACTCAAAATCCATTTAAATCCGTCAGTCAAAGGAGTCATTCATCATGGTTTCCATTCCGTACAAATGTGAACTAGTTTAATTCTGAAATAATAAGACATTCTATTCACCTCAAGTGAATTAGGCTCCTCTTATTGTTACCAAGACTATTTGTCATGCAATAACTTTCAAATTACATTTTGCTTCTTCCTTAATGATTATATTCATTACGAAAAAAATGGCCATCGACCATCTATTAATTCAGTTCAATCAATTTAACAAACAATGGAGTACTTGATCTTGAATTTCAATTCATATTGATATCAATTGTTGACTTCAAAATTTGAAAGTGCCTCCCATCATTTCTCATTAGCAATGCTGCTCTTTTGGCTTCAAACACACTTTTTGTCACATTGATCCTGAAATTAACACATGTGGCTAAACAACCTAGTATATTCATTGAATCAAACAAGTATAAACCTCATTCAAACTCTAAATCCATTTAAATCCATTAGTCAAAGGATTCATTCATCATGGTTTCCATTTCGTACAAATGTGAACTAGTTTAATTCTAAAATAATAAGACATTCAATTCACCTCATGTGAATTAGGCTCCTCTTATTGTTACCAAGACTATTTTTCACGGAATAACTTTCAAATCACATTTTGCTTCTTCCTTAACGATTATATTTATTATGAAAAAAAAGACCATGGTCCATCTATCAATTCAATTCATTCAATTTTAAAAACAATGGAGTGCTTGATCTTGAATTTTATTTCTTATTGACATTAATTGTTGAATTCAAAATTAGAAAGTGCCTCCCATCATTTCACATTAGCAATGCTGTTCTTTTGACTCCAAACACACTTTTTGACACATTGATCATGAAATTAACACATATGGCTAAATAACCTAGTATATTGATTGAATCAAACAATTATGAATACCATTAAAACTCAAAATCGATTTAAATCCGTCAGTCAAAGGAGTCATTCATCATGGTTTCCATTCCGTACAAATGTGAACTAGTTTAATTCTGAAATAATAAGACATTCAATTCACCTCATTTGAATTAGGCTCCTCTTATTGTTACCAAGACTATTTTTCGTGCAATAACTTTCAAATTACATTTTCCTTCTTCCTTAATGATTATATTCATTATGAAAAAAAAAAGCCCATAGTCTATCTATCAATTCAATTCATTCAATTTGAAAAACAATGGAGTGCTTGATCTGGAATTTCATTTCTTATTGATATTAATTGTTGAATTCAAAATTAGAAAGTGCCTCCCATCATTTCTCATTAGCAATGCTGTTCTTTTGACTCCAAACACACTTCTTGACACATTGATCATGAAATTAACACATGTGGCTAAACAACCTAGTATATTGATTGAATCAAACAATTATGAACACCATTAAAACTCTAAACACATTTAAATCCGTCAGTCAAAGGAGTCATTCATCATGGTTTCCACTCCGTACAAATGTGAACTAGTTTAATTTCTGAAATAATAAGACATTCAATTCACCTCATGTGAATTAGGCTCCTTTTATTGTTTCCAAGACTATTTTTCGTGCAATAACATTCAAATTACATTTTTCTTCTTCCTTAATGATAATATTCATTATGAAAAAAATGCCCATGGACCACCTATCACATGAATTCATTCAATTTAACAAACAATGGAGTGCTTGATCTTCAATTTCATTTCTTATTGATATTAATTGTTGAATTCAAAATTAGAGAGTGCCTCCCATCATTTCTCATTAGCAATGCTGTTCTTTTGACTCCAAACGCACTTTTTGACACATTGATCATGAAATTAACACATGTGGCTAAACAACCTAGTATATTGATTGAATCAAACAATTATGAATACCATTAAAACTCTAAATCCATTTAAATCCATCAGTCAAACGAGTCATTCATCATGGTTTCCATTCCGTACAAATGTGAACTAGTTTAATTCTGAAATAATAAGACATTCAATTCACCTCATGTGAATTAGGATCCTCTTATTGTTACCAAGACTATTTTTCGTGGAATAACTTTCAAATTACATTTTGCTTCTTCCTTAATAATTATATTCATTAAGAAAAAAAAGCCCATGGTCCATCTATCAATTCAATTCATTCAATTTGAAAAACAATGGAGTGCTTGATCTTCAATTTCATTTCTTATTGATATTAATTGTTGATTTCAAAATTAGAAACTGCCTCCCATCATTTCACATTAGCAATGCTGTTTTTCGACTCCAAACACACTTTTTGACACATTGATCATGAAATTAACACATGTGGCTAAACAACCTAGTATATTGATTGAATCAAACAATTATGAACACCATTAAAATTCTAAATCCATTTAAATCCGTTAGTCAAAGGAGTCATTCATCATGGTTTCCACTTCGTACAAATGTGAACTAGTTTAATTTCTGAAATAATAAGTCATTCAATTCACCTCATGTGAATTAGGCTCCTCGTACTGTTACCAAGACTATTTTTTGTGCAATAACTTTCAAATTACATTTTGCTTCTTCCTTAATGATTATATTCATTATCAAAAAAAAGCCCATGGACCATCTATCAATTCAATTCATTCAATTTAACAAACAATGGTGTGCTTGATCTTCAATTTCATTTCTTATTGATATTAATTGTTGAATTCAAAATTAGAAAGTGCCTCCCATCATTTCTCATTAGCAATGCTGTTCTTTTGACTCCAAACACACTTCTTGACACATTGATCATGAAATTAACACATGTGGCTAAACAACCTAGTATATTGATTGAATAAAACAATTATGAACACCATTAAAACTCTAAATCCATTTAAATCCATCAGTCAAAGGAGTCATTCATCATGGTTTCCATTCCGTGCAAATGTGAACTTGTTTAATTCTGAAATAATAAGACATTCTATTCACCTCAAGTGAATTAGGCTCCTCTTATTGTTACCAAGACTATTTGTCATGCAATAACTTTCAAATTACATTTTGCTTCTTCCTTAATGATTATATTCATTACGAAAAAAATGCCCATGGACCATCTATCAATTCAATTCATTCAATTTCACAAACAATGGAGTGCTTTATCTTGAATTTCATTTCTTATTGATATTAATTGTTGAATTCAAAATTAGAAAGTGCATCCCATCATTTCACATTAGCAATGCTGTTCTTTTGACTGCAAACACAATTTTTTTCACATTGATCATGAAATTAACACATGTAGCTAAACAACCTAGTATATTGATTGAATCAAACAATTATGAACACCATTAAAACTCAAAATCCATTTAAATCCGTCAGTCAAAGGATTCATTCATCATGGTTTCCATTCCGTACAAATGTGAACTAGTTTAATTCTGAAATAATAAGACATTCTATTCACCTCAAGTGAATTAGGCTCCTCTTATTGTTACCAAGACTAATTGTCATGCAATAACTTTAAAATTACATTTTGCTTCTTCCTTAATGATTATATTCATTACGAAAAAAATGGCCATCGACCATCTATTAATTCAGTTCAATCAATTTAACAAACAATGGAGTGCTTGATCTTGAATTTCAATTCATATTGATATCAATTGTTGACTTCTAAATTAGAAAGTGCCTCCCATCATTTCTCATTAGCAATGCTGCTCCTTTGGCTTCAAACACACTTTTTGTCACATTGATCCTGAAATTAACACATGTGGCTAAACAACCTAGTATATTCATTGAATCAAACAAGTATAAACCTCATTCAAACTCTAAATCCATTTAAATCCATTAGTCAAAGGAGTCATTCATCATGGTTTCCATTTCGTACAAATGTGAACTAGTTTAATTCTAAAATAATAAGACATTCAATTCACCTCATGTGAATTAGGCTCCTCTTATTGTTACCAAGACTATTTTTCGCGGAATAACTTTCAAATCACATTTTGCTTCTTCCTTAACGATTATATTCATTATGAAAAAAAAGCCCATGGTCCATCTATCAATTCAATTCATTCAATTTTAAAAACAATGGAGTGCTTGATCTTGAATTTTATTTCTTATTGACATTAATTGTTGAATTCAAAATTAGAAAGTGCCTCCCATCATTTCACATTAGCAATGCTGTTCTTTTGACTCCAAACACACTTTTTGACACATTGATCATGAAATTAACACATATGGCTAAATAACCTAGTATATTGATTGAATCAAACAATTATGAATACCATTAAAACTCAAAATCCATTTAAATCCGTCAGTCAAAGGAGTCATTCATCATGGTTTCCATTCCGTACAAATGTGAACTAGTTTAATTCTGAAATAATAAGACATTCAATTCACCTCATGTGAATTAGGCTCCTCTTATTGTTACCAAGACTCTTTTTCGTGGAATAACATTCAAATTACATTTTCCTTCTTCCTTAATGATTATATTCATTATGAAAAAAAAGCCCATAGTCTATCTATCAATTCAATTCATTCAATTTGAAAAACAATGGAGTGCTTGATCTGGAATTTCATTTCTTATTGATATTAATTGTTGAATTCAAAATTAGAAAGTGCCTCCCATCATTTCTCATTAGCAATGCTGTTCTTTTGACTCCAAACACACTTCTTGACACATTAATCATGAAATTAACACATGTGGCTAAACAACCTAGTATATTGATTGAATAAAACAATTATGAACACCATTAAAACATTAAATCCATTTAAATTCATCAGTCAAAGGAGTCATTCATCATGGTTTCCATTCCGTACAAATGTGAACTAGTTTAATTCTGAAATAATAAGACATTCTATTCACCTCATGTGAATTAGGCTCTTCTTATTGTTACCAAGACTATTTTTCCTGGAATAACTTTCAAATTACATTTTGCTTCTTCCTTAATGATTATATTCATTATGAAAAAAAAAGCCCATGGTCCATCTATCAATTCAATTCATTCAATTTGAAAACCAATGGAGGGCTTGATCTTCAATTTCATTTCTTACTGATATTAATTGTTGATTTCAAAATTAAAAAGTGCCTCCCATCATTTCATTTTAGCAATGCTGTTCTTTTGACTCCAAACACACTTTTTGACACATTGATCATGAAATTAACACATGTGGCTAAACAACCTAGTATATTGATTGAATCAAACAATTATGAACACCATTAAAACATTAAATCCATTTAAATCCATCATGGTTTCCATTCCGTACAAATGTGAAATAGTTTAATTCTGAAATAATAAGATATTCAATTCACCTCATGTGAATTAGGCTCTTCTTATTATTACCAAGACTATTTTTCCTGGAATAACTTTCAAATTACATTTTGCTTCTTCCTTAATGATTATATTCATTATGAAAAAAAAGCCCATGGTCCATCTATCAATTCAATTCATTCAATTTGAAAAACAATGGAGTGCTTGATCTTCAATTTCATTTCTTATTGATATTAATTGTTGAATTCAAAATTAAAAAGTGCCTCCCATCATTTCACTTTAGCAATGCTGTTCTTTTGACTCCAAACACACATTTTGACACATTGATCATGAAATTAACACATGTGGCTAAACAACCTAGTATATTGATTGAATCAAACAATTATGAACACCATTAAAACATTAAATCCATTTAAATCCATCAGTCAAAGGAGTCATTCATCATGGTTTCCATTCCGTGCAAATGTGAACTTGTTTAATTATGAAATAATAAGACGTTCTATTCACCTCAAGTGAATTAGGGTCCTCTTATTGTTACCAAGACTATTTGTCATGCAATAGCTTTCAAATTACATTTTGCTTCTTCCTTAATGATTATATTCATTACGAAAAAAATGCCCACGAACCATTTATCAATTCAATTCAATCAATTTAACAAACAATGGAGTGCTTGATCTTGAATTTCATTTCTTATTGATATTAATTGTTGAATTCAAAATTAGAAAGTGCATCCCATCATTTCACTTTAGCAATGCTGTTCTTTTGACTCCAAACACACTTTTTGACACTTTGATCATGAAATTAACACATGTAGCTAAACAACCTAGTAGATTGATTGAATCAAACAATTATGAACACCATTAAAACTCAAAATCCATTTAAATCTGTCAGTCAAAGGAGTCATTCATCATGGTTTCCATTCCGTACAAATGTGAACTAGTTTAATTCTGAAATAATAAAACATTCAATTCACCCCATGTGAATTAGGCTCCTCTTATTGTTACTAAGACTATTTTTTTGTGCAATAACTTTCAAATTACATTTTGCTTCTTCCTTAATGATTATATTCATTATGAAAAAAAAGCACATGGACCACCCATCAATTCAATTCATTCAATATAACAAACAATGGAGTGCTTGATCTTGAATTTCATTTCTTACTGATATTAATTGTTGAATTCAAAATTAGAAAGTGCCTCCCATCATTTCTCATTAGCAATGCTGTTCTTTTGACTCCAAACACACTTTTTGACACATGGATCATGAAATTAACACATATGGCTAAATAAACCTAGTATATTGATTGAATCAAACAATTATGAATACAATTAAAACTCAAAATCCATTTAAATCCGTCAGTCATAGGAGTCATTCATCATGGTTTCCATTCCGTACAAATGTGAACTAGTTTAATTCTGAAATAATAAGACATTCAATTCACCTCATGTGAATTAGGCTCCTCTTATTGTTACCAAGACTATTTTTCGTGGAATAACTTTCAAATTACATTTTCCTTCTTCCTTAATGATTATATTCATTATGAAAAAAAAAAGCCCATAGTCTATCTATCAATTCAATTCATTCAATTTGAAAAACAATGGAGTGCTTGATCTGGAATTTCATTTCTTATTGATATTAATTGTTGAATTCAAAATTAGAAAGTGCCTCCCATCATTTCTCATTAGCAATGCTGTTCGTTTGACTCCAAACACACTTCTTGACACATTGATCATGAAATTAACACATGTGGCTAAACAACCTAGTATATTGATTGAATAAAACAATTATGAACACCATTAAAACATTAAATCCATTTAAATCCATCAGTCAAAGGAGTCATTCATCATGATTTCCCTTCCGTACAAATGTGAACTAGTTTAATTCTGAAATAATAAGACATTCAATTCACCTCATGTGAATTAGGCTCTTCTTATTGTTACCAAGACTCTTTTTCCTGGAATAACTTTCAAATTACATTTTGCTTCTTCCTTAATGATTATATTCATTATGAAAAAAAAGCCCATGGTCCATCTATCAATTCAATTCATTCAATTTGAAAAACAATGGAGTGCTTGATCTGGAATTTCATTTCTTATTGATATTAATTGTTGAATTCAAAATTAGAAAGTGCCTCCCATCATTTCTCATTAGCAATGCTGTTCGTTTGACTCCAAACACACTTCTTGACACATTGATCATGAAATTAACACATGTGGCTAAACAACCTAGTATATTGATTGAATAAAACAATTATGAACACCATTAAAACATTAAATCCATTTAAATCCATCAGTCAAAGGAGTCATTCATCATGATTTCCCTTCCGTACAAATGTGAACTAGTTTAATTCTGAAATAATAAGACATTCAATTCACCTCATGTGAATTAGGCTCTTCTTATTGTTACCAAGACTCTTTTTCCTGGAATAACTTTCAAATTACATTTTGCTTCTTCCTTAATGATTATATTCATTATGAAAAAAAAAGCCCCATGGTCCATCTATCAATTCAATTCATTCAATTTGAAAACCAATGGAGTGCTTGATCTTCAATTTCATTTCTTACTGATATTAATTGTTGATTTCAAAATTAAAAAGTGCCTCCCATCATTTCATTTTAGCAATGCTGTTCTTTTGACTCCAAACACACTTTTTGACACATTGATCATGAAATTAACACATGTGGCTAAACAACCTAGTATATTGATTGAATAAAACAATTATGAACACCATTAAAACTCTAAACACATTTAAATCCGTCAGTCAAAGGAGTCATTCATCATGGTTTCCACTCCGTACAAATGTGAACTAGTTTAATTTCTGAAATAATAAGACATTCAATTCACCTCATGTGAATTAGGCTCCTTTTATTGTTTCCAAGACTATTTTTCGTGCAATAACATTCAAATTACATTTTTCTTCTTCCTTAATGATAATATTCATTATGAAAAAAAATGCCCATGGACCACCTATCACATGAATTCATTCAATTTAAACAAACAATGGAGTGCTTGATCTTCAATTTCATTTCTTATTTATATTAATTGTTGAATTCAAAATTAGAGAGTGCCTCCCATCATTTCTCATTAGCAATGCTGTTCTTTTGACTCCAAACACACTTTTTGACACATTGATCATGAAATTAACACATGTGGCTAAACAACCTAGTATATTGATTGAATCAAACAATTATGAACACCATTAAAACTCTAAATCCATTTAAATCCATCAGTCAAACGAGTCATTCATCATGGTTTCCATTCCGTACAAATTTGAACTTGTTTAATTCTGAAATAATAAGACATTCTATTCACCTCAAGTGAATTAGGCTCCTCTTATTGTTACCAAGACTATTTGTCATGCAATAACTTTCAAATTACATTTTGCTTCTTCCTTAATGATTATATTCATTACGAAAATAATGGCCATCGACCATCTATGAATTCAATTCAATCAATTTAACAAACAATGGAGTGCTTGATCTTCAATTTCATTTCATATTGATATCAATTGTAGTCTTCAAAATTAGAAAGTGCCTCCCATCATTTCTCATTAGCAATGCTGCTCTTTTGGCTCCAAACACACTTTTTGTCACATTGATCCTGAAATTAACACATGTGGCTAAACAACCTAATATATTCATTGAATCAAACAAGTATAAACCTCATTAAAACTCTAAATCCATTAGTCAAAGGAGTCATTCATCATGGTTTCCATTCCGTACAAATGTGAACTAGTTTAATTCTAAAATAATAAGACATTCAATTCACCTCATGTGAATTAGGCTCCTCTTATTGTTACCAAGACTATTTTTCGCGGAATAACTTTCTAATTACATTTTGCTTCTTCCTTAACAATTATATTCATTATGAAAAAAAAAGCCCATGGTCCATCTATCTATTCAATTCATTCAATTTTAAAAACAATGGAGTGCTTGATCTTGAATTTTATTTCTTATTGATATTAATTGTTGAATTCAAAATTAGAAAGTGCCTCCCATCATTTCACATTAGCAATGCTGTTCTTTTGACTCCAAACACACTTTTTGACACATTGATCATGAAATTAACACATATGGCTAAATAACCTAGTATATTGATTGAATCAAACAATTATGAATACCATTAAAACTCAAAATCCATTTAAATCCGTCAGTCAAAGGAGTCATTCATCATGGTTTCCATTCCGTACAAATGTGAACTAGTTTAATTCTGAAATAATAAGACATTCAATTCACCTCATGTGAATTAGGCTCCTCTTATTGTTACCAAGACTCTTTTTCGTGGAATAACTTTCAAATTACATTTTCCTTCTTCCTTAATGATTATATTCATTATGAAAAAAAAAGCCCATAGTCTATCTATCAATTCAATTCATTCAATTTGAAAAACAATGGAGTGCTTGATCTGGAATTTCATTTCTTATTGATATTAATTGTTGAATTCAAAATTAGAAAGTGCCTCCCATCATTTCTCATTAGCAATGCTGTTCTTTTGACTCCAAACACACTTCTTGACACATTAATCATGAAATTAACACATGTGGCTAAACAACCTAGTATATTGATTGAATAAAACAATTATGAACACCATTAAAACATTAAATCCATTTAAATCCATCAGTCAAAGGAGTCATTCATCATGGTTTCCATTCCGTACAAATGTGAACTAGTTTAATTCTGAAATAATAAGACATTCTATTCACCTCATGTGAATTAGGCTCTTCTTATTGTTACCAAGACTATTTTTCCTGGAATAACTTTCAAATTACATTTTGCTTCTTCCTTAATGATTATATTCATTATGAAAAAAAAAGCCCATGGTCCATCTATCAATTCAATTCATTCAATTTGAAAACCAATGGAGGGCTTGATCTTCAATTTCATTTCTTACTGATATTAATTGTTGATTTCAAAATTAAAAAGTGCCTCCCATCATTTCATTTTAGCAATGCTGTTCTTTTGACTCCAAACACACTTTTTGACACATTGATCATGAAATTAACACATGTGGCTAAACAACCTAGTATATTGATTGAATCAAACAATTATGAACACCATTAAAACATTAAATCCATTTAAATCCATCATGGTTTCCATTCCGTACAAATGTGAAATAGTTTAATTCTGAAATAATAAGACATTCAATTCACCTCATGTGAATTAGGCTCTTCTTATTATTACCAAGACTATTTTTCCTGGAATAACTTTCAAATTACATTTTGCTTCTTCCTTAATGATTATATATTCATTATGAAAAAAAAGCCCATGGTCCATCTATCAATTCAATTCATTCAATTTGAAAAACAATGGAGTGCTTGATCTTCAATTTCATTTCTTATTGATATTAATTGTTGAATTCAAAATTAAAAAGTGCCTCCCATCATTTCACTTTAGCAATGCTGTTCTTTTGACTCCAAACACACATTTTGACACATTGATCATGAAATTAACACATGTGGCTAAACAACCTAGTATATTGATTGAATCAAACAATTATGAACACCATTAAAACATTAAATCCATTTAAATCCATCAGTCAAAGGAGTCATTCATCATGGTTTCCATTCCGTGCAAATGTGAACTTGTTTAATTCTGAAATAATAAGACGTTCTATTCACCTCAAGTGAATTAGGGTCCTCTTATTGTTACCAAGACTATTTGTCATGCAATAGCTTTCAAATTACATTTTGCTTCTTCCTTAATGATTATATTCATTACGAAAAAAATGCCCACGAACCATTTATCAATTCAATTCAATCAATTTAACAAACAATGGAGTGCTTGATCTTGAATTTCATTTCTTATTGATATTAATTGTTGAATTCAAAATTAGAAAGTGCATCCCATCATTTCACTTTAGCAATGCTGTTCTTTTGACTCCAAACACACTTTTTGACACTTTGATCATGAAATTAACACATGTAGCTAAACAACCTAGTAGATTGATTGAATCAAACAATTATGAACACCATTAAAACTCAAAATCCATTTAAATCTGTCAGTCAAAGGAGTCATTCATCATGGTTTCCATTCCGTACAAATGTGAACTAGTTTAATTCTGAAATAATAAAACATTCAATTCACCCCATGTGAATTAGGCTCCTCTTATTGTTACTAAGACTATTTTTTTGTGCAATAACTTTCAAATTACATTTTGCTTCTTCCTTAATGATTATATTCATTATGAAAAAAAAGCACATGGACCACCCATCAATTCAATTCATTCAATATAACAAACAATGGAGTGCTTGATCTTGAATTTCATTTCTTACTGATATTAATTGTTGAATTCAAAATTAGAAAGTGCCTCCCATCATTTCTCATTAGCAATGCTGTTCTTTTGACTCCAAACACACTTTTTTGACACATGGATCATGAAATTAACACATATGGCTAAATAACCTAGTATATTGATTGAATCAAACAATTATGAATACAATTAAAACTCAAAATCCATTTAAATCCGTCAGTCATAGGAGTCATTCATCATGGTTTCCATTCCGTACAAATGTGAACTAGTTTAATTCTGAAATAATAAGACATTCAATTCACCTCATGTGAATTAGGCTCCTCTTATTGTTACCAAGACTATTTTTCGTGGAATAACTTTCAAATTACATTTTCCTTCTTCCTTAATGATTATATTCATTATGAAAAAAAAAGCCCATAGTCTATCTATCAATTCAATTCATTCAATTTGAAAAACAATGGAGTGCTTGATCTGGAATTTCATTTCTTATTGATATTAATTGTTGAATTCAAAATTAGAAAGTGCCTCCCATCATTTCTCATTAGCAATGCTGTTCGTTTGACTCCAAACACACTTCTTGACACATTGATCATGAAATTAACACATGTGGCTAAACAACCTAGTATATTGATTGAATAAAACAATTATGAACACCATTAAAACATTAAATCCATTTAAATCCATCAGTCAAAGGAGTCATTCATCATGATTTCCCTTCCGTACAAATGTGAACTAGTTTAATTCTGAAATAATAAGACATTCAATTCACCTCATGTGAATTAGGCTCTTCTTATTGTTACCAAGACTCTTTTTCCTGGAATAACTTTCAAATTACATTTTGCTTCTTCCTTAATGATTATATTCATTATGAAAAAAAAAGCCCATGGTCCATCTATCAATTCAATTCATTCAATTTGAAAAACAATGGAGTGCTTGATCTGGAATTTCATTTCTTATTGATATTAATTGTTGAATTCAAAATTAGAAAGTGCCTCCCATCATTTCTCATTAGCAATGCTGTTCGTTTGACTCCAAACACACTTCTTGACACATTGATCATGAAATTAACACATGTGGCTAAACAACCTAGTATATTGATTGAATAAAACAATTATGAACACCATTAAAACATTAAATCCATTTAAATCCATCAGTCAAAGGAGTCATTCATCATGATTTCCCTTCCGTACAAATGTGAACTAGTTTAATTCTGAAATAATAAGACATTCAATTCACCTCATGTGAATTAGGCTCTTCTTATTGTTACCAAGACTCTTTTTCCTGGAATAACTTTCAAATTACATTTTGCTTCTTCCTTAATGATTATATTCATTATGAAAAAAAAGCCCATGGTCCATCTATCAATTCAATTCATTCAATTTGAAAACCAATGGAGTGCTTGATCTTCAATTTCATTTCTTACTGATATTAATTGTTGATTTCAAAATTAAAAAGTGCCTCCCATCATTTCATTTTAGCAATGCTGTTCTTTTGACTCCAAACACACTTTTTGACACATTGATCATGAAATTAACACATGTGGCTAAACAACCTAGTATATTGATTGAATAAAACAATTATGAACACCATTAAAACTCTAAACACATTTAAATCCGTCAGTCAAAGGAGTCATTCATCATGGTTTCCACTCCGTACAAATGTGAACTAGTTTAATTTCTGAAATAATAAGACATTCAATTCACCTCATGTGAATTAGGCTCCTTTTATTGTTTCCAAGACTATTTTTCGTGCAATAACATTCAAATTACATTTTTCTTCTTCCTTAATGATAATATTCATTATGAAAAAAATGCCCATGGACCACCTATCACATGAATTCATTCAATTTAACAAACAATGGAGTGCTTGATCTTCAATTTCATTTCTTATTTATATTAATTGTTGAATTCAAAATTAGAGAGTGCCTCCCATCATTTCTCATTAGCAATGCTGTTCTTTTGACTCCAAACACACTTTTTGACACATTGATCATGAAATTAACACATGTGGCTAAACAACCTAGTATATTGATTGAATCAAACAATTATGAACACCATTAAAACTCTAAATCCATTTAAATCCATCAGTCAAACGAGTCATTCATCATGGTTTCCATTCCGTACAAATTTGAACTTGTTTAATTCTGAAATAATAAGACATTCTATTCACCTCAAGTGAATTAGGCTCCTCTTATTGTTACCAAGACTATTTGTCATGCAATAACTTTCAAATTACATTTTGCTTCTTCCTTAATGATTATATTCATTACGAAAATAATGGCCATCGACCATCTATGAATTCAATTCAATCAATTTAACAAACAATGGAGTGCTTGATCTTCAATTTCATTTCATATTGATATCAATTGTAGTCTTCAAAATTAGAAAGTGCCTCCCATCATTTCTCATTAGCAATGCTGCTCTTTTGGCTCCAAACACACTTTTTGTCACATTGATCCTGAAAATTAACACATGTGGCTAAACAACCTAATATATTCATTGAATCAAACAAGTATAAACCTCATTAAAACTCTAAATCCATTAGTCAAAGGAGTCATTCATCATGGTTTCCATTCCGTACAAATGTGAACTAGTTTAATTCTAAAATAATAAGACATTCAATTCACCTCATGTGAATTAGGCTCCTCTTATTGTTACCAAGACTATTTTTCGCGGAATAACTTTCTAATTACATTTTGCTTCTTCCTTAACAATTATATTCATTATGAAAAAAAAGCCCATGGTCCATCTATCTATTCAATTCATTCAATTTTAAAAACAATGGAGTGCTTGATCTTGAATTTTATTTCTTATTGATATTAATTGTTGAATTCAAAATTAGAAAGTGCCTCCCATCATTTCACATTAGCAATGCTGTTCTTTTGACTCCAAACACACTTTTTGACACATTGATCATGAAATTAACACATATGGCTAAATAACCTAGTATATTGATTGAATCAAACAATTATGAATACCATTAAAACTCAAAATCCATTTAAATCCGTCAGTCAAAGGAGTCATTCATCATGGTTTCCATTCCGTACAAATGTGAACTAGTTTAATTCTGAAATAATAAGACATTCAATTCACCTCATGTGAATTAGGCTCCTCTTATTGTTACCAAGACTCTTTTTCGTGGAATAACTTTCAAATTACATTTTCCTTCTTCCTTAATGATTATATTCATTATGAAAAAAAAAGCCCATAGTCTATCTATCAATTCAATTCATTCAATTTGAAAAACAATGGAGTGCTTGATCTGGAATTTCATTTCTTATTGATATTAATTGTTGAATTCAAAATTAGAAAGTGCCTCCCATCATTTCTCATTAGCAATGCTGTTCTTTTGACTCCAAACACACTTCTTGACACATTAATCATGAAATTAACACATGTGGCTAAACAACCTAGTATATTGATTGAATAAAACAATTATGAACACCATTAAAACATTAAATCCATTTAAATCCATCAGTCAAAGGAGTCATTCATCATGGTTTCCATTCCGTACAAATGTGAACTAGTTTAATTCTGAAATAATAAGACATTCTATTCACCTCATGTGAATTAGGCTCTTCTTATTGTTACCAAGACTATTTTTCCTGGAATAACTTTCAAATTACATTTTGCTTCTTCCTTAATGATTATATTCATTATGAAAAAAAAAGCCCATGGTCCATCTATCAATTCAATTCATTCAATTTGAAAACCAATGGAGGGCTTGATCTTCAATTTCATTTCTTACTGATATTAATTGTTGATTTCAAAATTAAAAAGTGCCTCCCATCATTTCATTTTAGCAATGCTGTTCTTTTGACTCCAAACACACTTTTTGACACATTGATCATGAAATTAACACATGTGGCTAAACAACCTAGTATATTGATTGAATCAAACAATTATGAACACCATTAAAACATTAAATCCATTTAAATCCATCATGGTTTCCATTCCGTACAAATGTGAAATAGTTTAATTCTGAAATAATAAGACATTCAATTCACCTCATGTGAATTAGGCTCTTCTTATTATTACCAAGACTATTTTTCCTGGAATAACTTTCAAATTACATTTTGCTTCTTCCTTAATGATTATATTCATTATGAAAAAAAAGCCCATGGTCCATCTATCAATTCAATTCATTCAATTTGAAAAACAATGGAGTGCTTGATCTTCAATTTCATTTCTTATTGATATTAATTGTTGAATTCAAAATTAAAAAGTGCCTCCCATCATTTCACTTTAGCAATGCTGTTCTTTTGACTCCAAACACACATTTTGACACATTGATCATGAAATTAACACATGTGGCTAAACAACCTAGTATATTGATTGAATCAAACAATTATGAACACCATTAAAACATTAAATCCATTTAAATCCATCAGTCAAAGGAGTCATTCATCATGGTTTCCATTCCGTGCAAATGTGAACTTGTTTAATTCTGAAATAATAAGACGTTCTATTCACCTCAAGTGAATTAGGGTCCTCTTATTGTTACCAAGACTATTTGTCATGCAATAGCTTTCAAATTACATTTTGCTTCTTCCTTAATGATTATATTCATTACGAAAAAAATGCCCACGAACCATTTATCAATTCAATTCAATCAATTTAACAAACAATGGAGTGCTTGATCTTGAATTTCATTTCTTATTGATATTAATTGTTGAATTCAAAATTAGAAAGTGCATCCCATCATTTCACTTTAGCAATGCTGTTCTTTTGACTCCAAACACACTTTTTGACACTTTGATCATGAAATTAACACATGTAGCTAAACAACCTAGTAGATTGATTGAATCAAACAATTATGAACACCATTAAAACTCAAAATCCATTTAAATCTGTCAGTCAAAGGAGGAGTCATTCATCATGGTTTCCATTCCGTACAAATGTGAACTAGTTTAATTCTGAAATAATAAAACATTCAATTCACCCCATGTGAATTAGGCTCCTCTTATTGTTACTAAGACTATTTTTTTGTGCAATAACTTTCAAATTACATTTTGCTTCTTCCTTAATGATTATATTCATTATGAAAAAAAAGCACATGGACCACCCATCAATTCAATTCATTCAATATAACAAACAATGGAGTGCTTGATCTTGAATTTCATTTCTTACTGATATTAATTGTTGAATTCAAAATTAGAAAGTGCCTCCCATCATTTCTCATTAGCAATGCTGTTCTTTTGACTCCAAACACACTTTTTGACACATGGATCATGAAATTAACACATATGGCTAAATAACCTAGTATATTGATTGAATCAAACAATTATGAATACAATTAAAACTCAAAATCCATTTAAATCCGTCAGTCATAGGAGTCATTCATCATGGTTTCCATTCCGTACAAATGTGAACTAGTTTAATTCTGAAATAATAAGACATTCAATTCACCTCATGTGAATTAGGCTCCTCTTATTGTTACCAAGACTATTTTTCGTGGAATAACTTTCAAATTACATTTTCCTTCTTCCTTAATGATTATATTCATTATGAAAAAAAAAGCCCATAGTCTATCTATCAATTCAATTCATTCAATTTGAAAAACAATGGAGTGCTTGATCTGGAATTTCATTTCTTATTGATATTAATTGTTGAATTCAAAATTAGAAAGTGCCTCCCATCATTTCTCATTAGCAATGCTGTTCGTTTGACTCAAAAACACACTTCTTGACACATTGATCATGAAATTAACACATGTGGCTAAACAACCTAGTATATTGATTGAATAAAACAATTATGAACACCATTAAAACATTAAATCCATTTAAATCCATCAGTCAAAGGAGTCATTCATCATGATTTCCCTTCCGTACAAATGTGAACTAGTTTAATTCTGAAATAATAAGACATTCAATTCACCTCATGTGAATTAGGCTCTTCTTATTGTTACCAAGACTCTTTTTCCTGGAATAACTTTCAAATTACATTTTGCTTCTTCCTTAATGATTATATTCATTATGAAAAAAAAAGCCCATGGTCCATCTATCAATTCAATTCATTCAATTTGAAAAACAATGGAGTGCTTGATCTGGAATTTCATTTCTTATTGATATTAATTGTTGAATTCAAAATTAGAAAGTGCCTCCCATCATTTCTCATTAGCAATGCTGTTCGTTTGACTCCAAACACACTTCTTGACACATTGATCATGAAATTAACACATGTGGCTAAACAACCTAGTATATTGATTGAATAAAACAATTATGAACACCATTAAAACATTAAATCCATTTAAATCCATCAGTCAAAGGAGTCATTCATCATGATTTCCCTTCCGTACAAATGTGAACTAGTTTAATTCTGAAATAATAAGACATTCAATTCACCTCATGTGAATTAGGCTCTTCTTATTGTTACCAAGACTCTTTTTCCTGGAATAACTTTCAAATTACATTTTGCTTCTTCCTTAATGATTATATTCATTATGAAAAAAAAAGCCCATGGTCCATCTATCAATTCAATTCATTCAATTTGAAAACCAATGGAGTGCTTGATCTTCAATTTCATTTCTTACTGATATTAATTGTTGATTTCAAAATTAAAAAGTGCC
The DNA here is from genome assembly GCA_037897445.1 of Ceriops zippeliana. Lineage (NCBI taxonomy): Eukaryota > Viridiplantae > Streptophyta > Magnoliopsida > Malpighiales > Rhizophoraceae > Ceriops > Ceriops zippeliana. Next base: position 54,589 of record JBAPLH010001619.1, read on the forward strand.
TCCCATCATTTCATTTTAGCAATGCTGTTCTTTTGACTCCAAACACACTTTTTGACACATTGATCATGAAATTAACACATGTGGCTAAACAACCTAGTATATTGATTGAATAAAACAATTATGAACACCATTAAAACTCTAAACACATTTAAATCCGTCAGTCAAAGGAGTCATTCATCATGGTTTCCACTCCGTACAAATGTGAACTAGTTTAATTTCTGAAATAATAAGACATTCAATTCACCTCATGTGAATTAGGCTCCTTTTATTGTTTCCAAGACTATTTTTCGTGCAATAACATTCAAATTACATTTTTCTTCTTCCTTAATGATAATATTCATTATGAAAAAAAATGCCCATGGACCACCTATCACATGAATTCATTCAATTTAACAAACAATGGAGTGCTTGATCTTCAATTTCATTTCTTATTTATATTAATTGTTGAATTCAAAATTAGAGAGTGCCTCCCATCATTTCTCATTAGCAATGCTGTTCTTTTGACTCCAAACACACTTTTTGACACATTGATCATGAAATTAACACATGTGGCTAAACAACCTAGTATATTGATTGAATCAAACAATTATGAACACCATTAAAACTCTAAATCCATTTAAATCCATCAGTCAAACGAGTCATTCATCATGGTTTCCATTCCGTACAAATTTGAACTTGTTTAATTCTGAAATAATAAGACATTCTATTCACCTCAAGTGAATTAGGCTCCTCTTATTGTTACCAAGACTATTTGTCATGCAATAACTTTCAAATTACATTTTGCTTCTTCCTTAATGATTATATTCATTACGAAAATAATGGCCATCGACCATCTATGAATTCAATTCAATCAATTTAACAAACAATGGAGTGCTTGATCTTCAATTTCATTTCATATTGATATCAATTGTAGTCTTCAAAATTAGAAAGTGCCTCCCATCATTTCTCATTAGCAATGCTGCTCTTTTGGCTCCAAACACACTTTTTGTCACATTGATCCTGAAATTAACACATGTGGCTAAACAACCTAATATATTCATTGAATCAAACAAGTATAAACCTCATTAAAACTCTAAATCCATTAGTCAAAGGAGTCATTCATCATGGTTTCCATTCCGTACAAATGTGAACTAGTTTAATTCTAAAATAATAAGACATTCAATTCACCTCATGTGAATTAGGCTCCTCTTATTGTTACCAAGACTATTTTTCGCGGAATAACTTTCTAATTACATTTTGCTTCTTCCTTAACAATTATATTCATTATGAAAAAAAAGCCCATGGTCCATCTATCTATTCAATTCATTCAATTTTAAAAACAATGGAGTGCTTGATCTTGAATTTTATTTCTTATTGATATTAATTGTTGAATTCAAAATTAGAAAGTGCCTCCCATCATTTCACATTAGCAATGCTGTTCTTTTGACTCCAAACACACTTTTTGACACATTGATCATGAAATTAACACATATGGCTAAATAACCTAGTATATATTGATTGAATCAAACAATTATGAATACCATTAAAACTCAAAATCCATTTAAATCCGTCAGTCAAAGGAGTCATTCATCATGGTTTCCATTCCGTACAAATGTGAACTAGTTTAATTCTGAAATAATAAGACATTCAATTCACCTCATGTGAATTAGGCTCCTCTTATTGTTACCAAGACTATTTTTCGTGGAATAACTTTCAAATTACATTTTCCTTCTTCCTTAATGATTATATTCATTATGAAAAAAAAAGCCCATAGTCTATCTATCAATTCAATTCATTCAATTTGAAAAACAATGGAGTGCTTGATCTGGAATTTCATTTCTTATTGATATTAATTGTTGAATTCAAAATTAGAAAGTGCCTCCCATCATTTCTCATTAGCAATGCTGTTCTTTTGACTCCAAACACACTTCTTGACACATTGATCATGAAATTAACACATGTGGCTAAACAACCTAGTATATTGATTGAATTAAACAATTATGAACACCATTAAAACATTAAATCCATTTAAATCCATCAGTCAAAGGAGTCATTCATCATGGTTTCCATTCCGTACAAATGTGAACTAGTTTAATTTTGAAATAATAAGACATTCAATTCACCTCATGTGAATTAGGCTCTTCTTATTGTTACCAAGACTATTTTTCCTGGAATCACTTTCAAATTACATTTTGCTTCTTCCTTAATGATTATATTCATTATGAAAAAAAAGCACATGGACCACCCATCAATTCAATTCATTCAATATAACAAACAATGGAGTGCTTGATCTTGAATTTCATTTCTTACTGATATTAATTGTTGAATTCAAAATTAGAAAGTGCCTCCCATCATTTCTCATTAGCAATGCTGTTCTTTTGACTCCAAACACACTTTTTGACACATTGATCATGAGATTAACACATATGGCTAAATAACCTAGTATATTGATTGAATCAAACAATTATGAATACAATTAAAACTCAAAATCCATTTAAATCTGTCAGTCATAGGAGTCATTCATCATGGTTTCCATTCCGTACAAATGTGAACTAGTTTAATTCTGAAATAATAAGACATTCAATTCATCTCATGTGAATTAGGCTCCTCTTATTGTTACCAAGACTATTTTTCGTGGAATAACTTTCAAATTACATTTAGCTTCTTCCTTAATGATTATATTCATTATGAAAAAAAAAGCCCATAGTCTATCTATCAATTCAATTCATTCAATTTGAAAAACAATGGAGTACTTGATCTGGAATTTCATTTCTAATTGATATTAATTGTTGAATTCAAAATTAGAAAGTGCCTCCCATCATTTCTCATTAGCAATGCTGTTCGTTTGACTCCAAACACACTTCTTGACACATTGATCATGAAATTAACACATGTGGCTAAACAACCTAGTATATTGATTGAATAAAACAATTATAAACACCATTAAAACATTAAATCCATTTAAATCCATCAGTCAAAGGAGTCATTCATCATGGTTTCCCTTCCGTACAAATGTGAACTAGTTTAATTCTGAAATAATAAGACATTCAATTCACCTCATGTGAATTAGGCTCTTCTTATTGTTACCAAGACTATTTTTCCTGGTATAACTTTCAAATTACATTTTGCTTCTTCCTTAATGATTATATTCATTATGAAAAAAAAGCCCATGGTCCATCTATCAATTCAATTCATTCAATTTGAAAACCAATGGAGTGCTTGATCTTCAATTTCATTTCTTACTGATATTAATTGTTGATTTCAAAATTAAAAAGTGTCTCCCATCATTTCATTTTAGCAATGCTGTTCTTTTGACTCCAAACACACTTTTTGACACATTGATCATGAAATTAACACATGTGGCTAAACAACCTAGTATATTGATTGAATAAAACAATTATGAACACCATTAAAACTCTAAACACATTTAAATCCGTCAGTCAAAGGAGTCATTCATCATGGTTTCCACTCCGTACAAATGTGAACTAGTTTAATTTCTGAAATAATAAGACATTCAATTCACCTCATGTGAATTAGGCTCCTTTTATTGTTTCCAAAACTATTTTTCGTGCAATAACATTCAAATTACATTTTTCTTCTTCCTTAATGATAATATTCATTATGAAAAAAATGCCCATGGACCACCTATCACATGAATTCATTCAATTTAACAAACAATGGAGTGCTTGATCTTCAATTTCATTTCTTATTGATATTAATTGTTGAATTTAAAATTAGAGAGTGCCTCCCATCATTTCTCATTAGCAATGCTGTTCTTTTGACTCCAAACGCACTTTTTGACACATTGATCATGAAATTAACACATGTGGCTAAACAACCTAGTATATTGATTGAATCAAACAATTATGAATACCATTAAAACTCTAAATCCATTTAAATCTATCAGTCAAACGAGTCATTCATCATGGTTTCCATTCCGTACAAATTTGAACTTGTTTAATTCTGAAATAATAAGACATTCTATTCACCTCAAGTGAATTAGGCTCCTCTTATTGTTACCAAGACTATTTGTCATGCAATAACTTTCAAATTACATTTTGCTTCTTCCTTAATGATTATATTCATTATGAAAAAAAAGCCCATGGACCATCTATCAATTCAATTCATTCAATTTAACAAACAATGGTGTGCTTGATCTTCAATTTCATTTCTTATTGATATTAATTGTTGAATTCAAAATTAGAAAGTGCCTCCCATCATTTCTCATTAGCAATGCTGTTCTTTTGAGTCCAAACACACTTCTTGACACATTGATCATGAAATTAACACATGTGGCTAAACAACCTAGTATATTGATTGAATAAAACAATTATGAACACCATTAAAACATTAAATCCATTTAAATCCATCTATCAAAGGAGTCATTCATCATGGTTTCCATTCCGTACAAATTTGAACTTGTTTAATTCTGAAATAATAAGACATTCTATTCACCTCAAGTGAATTAGGCTCCTCTTATTGTTACCAAGACTATTTGTCATGCAATAACTTTCAAATTACATTTTGCTTCTTCCTTAATGATTATATTCATTACAAAAAAAATGCCCATGGACCATCTATTAATTCAATTCATTCAATTTAACAAACAATGGAGTGATTGATCTTGAATTTCATTTCTGATTGATATTAATTGTTGAATTCAAAATTAGAAAGTGCATCCCATCATTTCACATTAGCAATGCTGTTCTTTTGACTCCAAACAATGGCCATCGACCATCTATGAATTCAATTCAATCAATTTAACAAACAATGGAGTGCTTGATCTTCAATTTCATTTCATATTGATATCAATTGTAGTCTTCAAAATTAGAAAGTGCCTCCCATCATTTCTCATTAGCAATGCTGCTCTTTTGGCTCCAAACACACTTTTTGTCACATTGATCCTGAAATTAACACATGTGGCTAAACAACCTAATATATTCATTGAATCAAACAAGTATAAACCTCATTAAAACTCTAAATCCATTAGTCAAAGGAGTCATTCATCATGGTTTCCATTCTGTACAAATGTGAACTAGTTTAATTCTAAAATAATAAGACATTCAATTCACCTCATGTGAATTAGGCTCCTCTTATTGTTACCAAGACTATTTTTCACGGAATAACTTTCTAATTACATTTTGCTTCTTCCTTAACAATTATATTCATTATGAAAAAAAAGCCCATGGTCCATCTATCAATTCAATTCATTCAATTTGAAAAACAATGGAGTGCTTGATCTGGAAATTCATTTCTTATTGATATTAATTGTTGAATTCAAAATTAGAAAGTGCCTCCCATCATTTCTCATTAGCAATGCTGTTCTTTTGACTCCAAACACACTTCTTCACACATTGATCATGAAATTAACACATGTGGCTAAACAACCTAGTATATTGATTGAATAAAACAATTATGAACAGCATTAAAACATTAAATCCATTTAAATCCATCAGTCAAAGGAGTCATTCATCATGGTTTCCATTCCGTACAAATGTGAACTAGTTTAATTCTGAAATAATAAGACATTCAATTCACCTCATGTGAATTAGGCTCTTCTTATTATTACCAAGACTATTTTTCCTAGAATAACTTTCAAATTACATTTTGCTTCTTCCTTAATGATTATATTCATTATGAAAAAAAAGCCCATGGTCCATCTATCAATTCAATTCATTCAATTTGAAAAACAATGGAGTGCTTGATCTTCAATTTCATTTCCTATTGATATTAATTGTTGAATTCAAAATTAAAAAGTGCCTCCCATCATTTCACTTTAGCAATGCTGTTCTTTTGACTCCAAACACACATTTTGACACATTGATCATGAAATTAACACATGTTGCTAAACAACCTAGTATATTGATTGAATAAAACAATTATGAACACCATTAAAACATTAAATCCATTTAAATCCATCAGTCAAAGGAGTCATTCATCATGGTTTCCATTCCGTGCAAATGTGAACTTGTTTAATTCTGAAATAATAAGACGTTCTATTCACCTCAAGTGAATTAGGCTCCTCTTATTGTTACCAAGACTATTTGTCATGCAATAGCTTTCAAATTACATTTTGCTTCTTCCTTAATGATTATATTCATTACGAAAAAAATGCCCACGAACCATTTATCAATTCAATTCAATCAATTTAACAAACAATGGAGTGCTTGATCTTGAATTTCATTTCTTATTGATATTAATTGTTGAATTCAAAAATTAGAAAGTGTGCATCCCATCATTTCACTTTAGCAATGCTGTTCTTTTGACTCCAAACACACTTTTTGACACATTGATCATGAAATTAACACATGTAGCTAAACAACCTAGTATACTGATTGAATCAAACAATTATGAACACCATTAAAACTCAAAATCCATTTAAATCCGTCAGTCAAAGGAGTCATTCATCATGGTTTCCATTCCGTACAAATGTGAACTAGTTTAATTCTGAAATAATAAAACATTCAATTCACCCCATGTGAATTAGGCTCCTCTTATTGTTACTAAGACTATTTTTTTGGGCAATAACTTTCAAATTACATTTTGCTTCTTCCTTAATGATTATATTCATTATGAAAAAAAAGCACATGGACCACCCATCAATTCAATTCATTCAATATAACAAACAATGGAGTGCTTGATCTTGAATTTCATTTCTTACTGATATTAATTGTTGAATTCAAAATTAGAAAGTGCCTCCCATCATTTCTCATTAGCAATGTTGTTCTTTTGACTCCAAACACACTTTTTGACACATTGATCATGAAATTAACACATATGGCTAAATAACCTAGTATATTGATTGAATCAAACAATTATGAATACAATTAAAACTCAAAATCCATTTAAATCCGTCAGTCAAAGGAGTCATTCATCATGGTTTCCATTCCGTACAAATGTGAACTAGTTTAATTATGAAATAATAAGACATTCAATTCACCTCATGTGAATTAGGCTCCTCTTATTGTTACCAAGACTATTTTTCGTGGAATAACTTTCAAATTACATTTTCCTTCTTCCTTAATGATTATATTCATTATGAAAAAAAAAAGCCCATAGTCTATCTATCAATTCAATTCATTCAATTTGAAAAACAATGGAGTGCTTGATCTGGAATTTCATTTCTTATTGATATTAATTGTTGAATTCAAAATTAGAAAGTGCCTCCCATCATTTCTCATTAGCAATGCTGTTCGTTTGACTCCAAACACACTTCTTGACACATTGATCATGTAATTAACACATGTGGCTAAACAACCTAGTATATTGATTGAATAAAACAATTATGAACACCATTAAAACATTAAATCCATTTAAATCCATCAGTCAAAGGAGTCATTCATCATGGTTTCCCTTCCGTACAAATGTGAACTAGTTTAATTTTGAAATAATAAGACATTCAATTCACCTCATGTGAATTAGGCTCTTCTTATTGTTACCAAGACTATTTTTCCTGGAATAACTTTCAAATTACATTTTGCTTCTTCCTTAATGATTATATTCATTATGAAAAAAAAGCCCATGGTCCATCTATCAATTCAATTCATTCAATTTGAAAACCAATGGAGTGCTTGATTTTCAATTTCATTTCTTACTGATATTAATTGTTGATTTCAAAATTAAAAAGTGCCTCCCATCATTTCATTTTAGCAATGCTGTTCTTTTGACTCCAAACACACTTTTTGACACATTGATCATGAAATTAACACATGTGGCTAAACAACCTAGTATATTGATTGAATCAAACAATTATGAACACCATTAAAACTCTAAACACATTTAAATCCGTCAGTCAAAGGAGTCATTCATCATCGTTTCCACTCCGTACAAATGGGAACTAGTTTAATTTCTAAAATAATAAGACATTCAATTCACCTCATGTGAATTAGGCTCCTTTTATTGTTTCCAAGACTATTTTTCGTGCAATAACATTCAAAATACATTTTTCTTCTTCCTTAATGATAATATTCATTATGAAAAAAATGCTCATGGACCACCTATCACATGAATTCATTCAATTTAACAAACAATGGAGTGCTTGATCTTCAATTTCATTTCTTATTTATATTAATTGTTGAATTCATAATTAGAGAGTGCCTCCCATCATTTCTCATTAGCAATGCTGTTCTTTTGACTCCAAACACACTTTTTGACACATTGATCATGAAATTAACACATGTGGCTAAACAACCTAGTATATTGATTGAATCAAACAATTATGAACACCATTAAAACTCTAAATCCGTTTAAATCCATCAGTCAAACGAGTCATTCATCATGGTTTCCATTCCGTACAAATTTGAACTTGTTTAATTCCGAAATAATAAGACATTTTATTCACCTCAAGTGAATTAGGCTCCTCTTATTGTTACCAAGACTATTTGTCATGCAATAACTTTCAAATTACATTTTGCTTCTTCCTTAATGATTATATTCATTATGAAAAAAAAAGCCCATGGACCATCTATCAATTCAATTCATTCAATTTAACAAACAATGGTGTGCTTGATCTACAATTTCATTTCTTATTGATATTAATTGTTGAATTCAAAATTAGAAAGTGCCTCCCATCATTTCTCATTAGCAATGCTGTTCTTTTGACTCCAAACACACTTCTTGACACATTGATCATGAAATTAACACATGTGGCTAAACAACCTAGTATATTGATTGAATAAAACAATTATGAACACCATTTAAACTCTAAATCCATTTAAATCCATCAGTCAAAGGAGTCATTCATCATGGTTTCCATTCCGTGCAAATTTGAACTTGTTTAATTCTGAAATAATAAGACATTCAATTCACCTCAAGTGAATTAGGCTCCTCTTATTGTTAGCAAGACTATTTGTCATGCAATAACTTTCAAATTACATTTTGCTTCTTCCTTAATGATTATATTCATTACGAAAAAAATGGCCATCGACCATCTATGAATTCAATTCAATCAATTTAACAAACAATGGAGTGCTTGATCTTGAATTTCATTTCATATTGATATCAATTGTAGTCTTCAAAATTAGAAAGTGCCTCCCATCATTTCTCATTAGCAATGCTGCTCTTTTGGCTCCAAACACACTTTTTGTCACATTGATCCTGAAATTAACACATGTGGCTAAACAACCTAATATATTCATTGAATCAAACAAGTATAAACCTCATTAAAACTCTAAATCCATTAGTCAAAGGAGTCATTCATCATGGTTTCCATTCCGTACAAATGTGAACTAGTTTAATTCTAAAATAATAAGACATTCAATTCACCTCATGTGAATTAGGCTCCTCTTATTGTTACCAAGACTATTTTTCGCGGAATAACTTTCTAATTACATTTTGCTTCTTCCTTAACGATTATATTCATTATGAAAAAAAAGCTCATGGTCCATCTATCTATTCAATTCATTCAATTTTAAAAACAATGGAGTGCTTGATCTTGAATTTTATTTCTTATTGATATTAATTGTTGAATTCAAAATTAGAAAGTGCCTCCCATCATTTCACATTAGCAATGCTGTTCTTTTGACTCCAAACACACTTTTTGACACATTGATCATGAAATTAACACATATGGCTAAATAACCTAGTATATTGATTGAATCAAACAATTATGAATACCATTAAAACACAAAATCCATTTAAATCCGTCAGTCAAAGGAGTCATTCATCATGGTTTTCATTCCGTACAAATGTGAACTAGTTTAATTCTAAAATAATAAGACATTCAATTCACCTCATGTGAATTAGGCTCCTCTTATTGTTACCAAGGCTATTTTTCGTGGAATAACTTTCAAATTACATTTTGCTTCTTCCTTAATGATTATATTCATTATGAAAAAAAAGCCCATGGTCTATCTATCAATTCAATTCATTCAATTTGAAAAACAATGGAGTGCTTGATCTGGAATTTCATTTCTTATTGATATTAATTGTTGAATTCAAAATTAGAAAGTGCCTCCTATCATTTCTCATTAGCAATGCTGTTCTTTTGACTCCAAACACACTTCTTGACATGTTGATCATGAAATTAACACATGTGGCTAAACAACCTAGTATATTGATTGATTAAAACAATTATGAACACCATTAAAACATTAAATCCATTTAAATCCATCAGTCAAAGGAGTCATTCATCATGGTTTCCATTCCGTGCAAATGTGAACTTGTTTAATTCTGAAATAATAAGATGTTCTATTCACCTCAAGTGAATTAGGCTCCTCTTATTGTTACCAAGACTATTTGTCATGCAATAGCTTTCAAATTACATTTTGCTTCTTCCTTAATGATTATATTCATTACGAAAAAAATGCCCACGGACCATTTATCAATTCAATTCATTCAATTTAACAAACAATGGAGTGCTTGATCTTGAATTTCATTTCTTATTTATATTAATTGTTGAATTCAAAATTAGAAAGTGCATCCCATCATTTCACTTTAGCAATGCTGTTCTTTTGACTCCAAACACACTTTTTGACACATTGATCATGAAATTAACACATGTAGCTAAACAACCTAGTATATTGATTGAATCAAACAATTATGAACACCATTAAAACTCAAAATCCATTTAAATCCGTCAGTTAAAGGAGTCATTCATCATGGTTTCCATTCCGTACAAATGTGAACTAGTTTAATTCTGAAATAATAAAACATTCAATTCACCCCATGTGAATTAGGCTCCTCTTATTGTTGCTAAGACTATTTTTTTGTGCAATAACTTTCAAATTACATTTTGCTTCTTCCTTAATGATTATATTTATTATGAAAAAAAAGCACATGGACCACCCATCAATTCAATTCATTCAATATAACAAACAATGGAGTGCTTGATCTTGAATTTCATTTCTTACTGATATTAATTGTTGAATTCAAAATTAGAAAGTGCCTCCCATCATTTCTCATTAGCAATGCTGTTCTTTTGACTCCAAACACACTTTTTGACACATTGATCATGAAATTAACACATATGGCTAAATAACCTAGTATATTGATTGAATCAAACAATTATGAATACCATTAAAACTCAAAATCCATTTAAATCCGTCAGTCAAAGGAGTCATTCATCATGGTTTCCATTCCGTACAAATGTGAACTAGTTTAATTCTGAAATAATAAGACATTCAATTCACCTCATTTGAATTAGGCTCCTCTTATTGTTACCAAGTCTATTTTTCGTGGAATAACTTTCAAATTACAATTTCCTTCTTCCTTAATGATTATATTCATTATGAAAAAAAAAGCCCATAGTCTATCTATCAATTCAATTCATTCAATTTGAAAAACAATGGAGTGCTTGATCTGGAATTTCATTTCTTATTGATATTAATTGTTGAATTCAAAATTAGAAAGTGCCTCCCATCATTTCTCATTAGCAATGCTGTTCTTTTGACTCCAAACACACTTCTTGACACATTGATCATGAAATTAACACATGTGGCTAAACAACCTAGTATATTGATTGAATAAAACAATTATGAACACCATTAAAACATTAAATCCATTTAAATCCATCAATCAAAGGAGTCATTCATCATGGTTTCCATTCCGTACAAATGTGAACTAGTTTAATTCTGAAATAATAAGACATTCAATTCACCTCATGTGAATTAGGCTCTTCTTATTATTACCAAGACTATTTTTCCTGGAATAACTTTCAAATTACATTTTGCTTCTTCCTTAATGATTATATTCATTATGAAAAAAAAGCCCATGGTCCATCTATCAATTCAATTCATTCAATTTGAAAAACAATGGAGTGCTTGATCTTCAATTTTATTTCTTATTGATATTAATTGTTGAATTCAAGATTAAAAAGTGCCTCCCATCATTTCACTTTAGCAATGCTGTTCTTTTGACTCCAAACACACATTTTGACACATTGATCATGAAATTAACACATGTGGCTAAACAACCTAGTATATTGATAGAATCAAACAATTATGAATACCATTAAAACATTAAATCCATTTAAATCCATCAGTCAAAGGAGTCATTCATCATGGTTTCCATTCCGTGCAAATGTGAACTTGTTTAATTCTGAAATAATAAGACGTTCTATTCACCTCAAGTGAATTAGGCTCCTCTTATTGTTACCAAGACTATTTGTCATGCAATAGCTTTCAAATTACATTTTGCTTCTTCCTTAATGATTATATTCATTATGAAAAAAAAGCCCATGGACCATCTATCAATTCAATTCATTCAATTTAACAAACAATGGTGTGCTTGATCTTCAATTTCATTTCTTATTGATATTAATTGTTGAATTCAAAATTAGAAAGTGCCTCCCATCATTTCTCATTAGCAATGCTGTTCTTTTGACTCCAAACACACTTCTTGACACATTGATCATGAAATTAACACATGTGGCTAAACAACCTAGTATATTGATTGAATCAAACAATTATGAACACCATTAAAACTCTAAATCCATTTAAATCCGTCAGTCAAAGGAGTCATTCATCATGGTTTCCATTCCGTACAAATGTTAACTAGTTTGATTCTGGAATAAGAAGACATTCAACTCACCTTTTGTGAATTAGGGTCCTCGTATTGTTACCAAGAATATTTTTTGTGCAATAACTTTCAAATTACATTTTACTTCTTCCTTAATGATTATATTCATTATGAAAAAAAAGCCCATGGACCATCTATCAATTCAATTCATTCAATTTAACAAGCAATGGTGTGCTTGATCTTCAATTTCATTTCTTATTGATATTAATTGTTGAATTCAAAATTAGAAAGTGCATCCCATCATTTCACATTAGCAATGCTGTTCTTTTGATTCCAAACACACTTTTTGACACATTGATCATGAAATTAACACATATAGCTAAACAACCTAGTATATTGATTGAATCAAACAATTATGAACACCATTAAAACTCTAAATCCATTTAAATCCATCAGTCAAAGGAGTCATTCATCATGGTTTCCATTCCGTACAAATGTGAACTAGTTTAATTCTGGAATAAGAAGACATTCAAATCACCTTATGTGAATTAGGCTCCTCGTATTGTTACCAAGACTATTTTTTGTGCAATAACGTTCAAATTACATTTTGCTTCTTCCTTAATGATTATATTCATTATGAAAAAAAAGCCCATGGACCATCTATCAATTCAATTCATTCAATTTAACAAACAATGGTTTGCTTGATCTTCAATTTCATTTCTTATTGATATTAATTGTCGAATTCAAAATTAGAAAGTTCCTCCCATCATTTCTCATTAGCAATGCTGTTCTTTTGACTCCAAACACACTTCTTGACACATTGATCATGAAATTAACACATGTGGCTAAACAACCTAGTATATTGATTGAATAAAACAATTATGAACACCATTAAAACTCTAAATACATTTAAATCCATCAGTCAAATGAGTCATTCATCATGGTTTCCATTCCGTGCAAATGTGAACTTGTTTAATTCTGAAATAATAAGACGTTCTATTCACCTCAAGTTAATTAGCCTCCTCTCATTGTTACCAAGACTATTTGTCATGCAATAACTTTCAAATTACATTTTGCTTCTTCCTTAATGATTATATTCATTATGAAAAAAATGCCCATGGACCATCTATCAATTCAATTCATTCAATTTAACAAACAATGGTGTGCTTGATCTTGAATTTCATTTCATATTGATATCAATTGTTGAATTCAAAATTAGAAAGTGCCTCCCATCATTTCTCATTAGCAATGCTGCTCTTTTGACTCCAAACACACTTTTTGTCACATTGATCCTGAAATTAACACATGTGGCTAAACAACCTAGTATATTCATTGAATCAAACAAGTATAAACCTCATTAAAACTCTAAATCCATTTAAATCCATTAGTCAAAGGAGTCATTCATCATGGTTTCCATTCCGTACAAATGTGAACTAGTTTAATTCTAAAATAATAAGACATTCAATTCACCTCATGTGAATTAGCCTCCTCTTATTGTTACCAAGACTATTTTTCGGGGAATAACTTTCAAATTACATTTTGCTTCTTCCTTAATGATTATATTCATTATGAAAAAAAAGCCCATGGTCCATCTATCAATTCAATTCATTCAATTTGAAAAACAATGGAGTGCTTGATCTTGAATTTCATTTCTTATGGATATTAATTGTTGAATTCAAAATTAGAAAGTGCCTCCCATCATTTCTCATTAGCAATGCTGTTCTTTTGACTCCAAACACACTTCTTGACAAATTGATCATGAAATTAACACATGTGGCTAAACAACCTAGTATATTGATTGAATAAAACAATTATGAACACGATTAAAACTCTAGATCCATTTAAATCCATCAGTCAAAGGAGTCATTCATCATGGTTTCCATTCCGTGCAAATGTGAACTTGTTTAATTCTGAAATAATAAGACATTCTATTCACCTCAAGTGAATTAGGCTCCTTTTATTGTTACCAAGACTATTTGTCACGCAATAACTTTCAAATTACATTTTGCTTCTTCCTTAATGATTATATTCATTACGAAAAAAATGCCCATGGACCATCTATCAATTCAATTCATTCAATTTAACAAACAATGGAGTGCTTGATCTTGAATTTCATTTCATATTGATATCAATTGTTGAATTCAAAATTAGAAAGTGCCTCCCATCATTTCTCATTAGCAATGCTGCTCTTTTGACTCCAAACACACTTTTTGTCACATTGATCCTGAAATTAACACATGTGGCTAAACAACCTAGTATATTCATTGAATCAAACAAGTATAAACCTCATTAAAACTCTAAATCCATTTAAATCCATTAGTCAACGGAGTCATTCATCATGGTTTCCATTCCGTACAAATGTGAACTAGTTTAATTCTAAAATAATAAGACATTCAATTCACCTCATGTGAATTAGCCTCCTCTTATTGTTACCAAGAGTATTTTTCGCGGAATAAATTTCAAATTACATTTTGCTTCTTTCTTAATGTTTATATTAATTATGAAAAAAAAGCCTATGGTCCATCTATCAATTCAATTCATTCAATTTGAAAAACAATGGAGTGCTTGATCTTGAATTTCATTTCTTATTGATATTAATTGTTGAATTCAAAATTAGAAAGTGCCTCCCATCATTTCTCATAAGCAATGCTGTTCTTTTGACTCCAAACACACTTCTTGACACATTGATCATGAAATTAACAAATGTGGCTAAACAACCTAGTATATTTATTGAATAAAACAATTATGATCACGATTAAAACTCTAGATCCATTTAAATCCATCAGTCAAAGGAGTCATTCATCATGGTTTCCATTCCGTACAAATGTGAACTTGTTTAATTCTGAAATATTAAGACATTCTATTCACCTCAAGTGAATTAGGCTCCTCTTATTGTTACCAAGACTATTTGTCATGCAATAACTTTCAAATTACATTTTGCTTCTTCCTTAATGATTATATTCGTTACGAAAAAAATGGCCATCGACCATCTATTAATTCAATTCATTCAATTTAACAAACAATGGAGTGCTTGATCTTGAATTTCATTTCATATTGATGTCAATTGTTGAATTCAAAATTAGAAAGTGCCTCCCATCATTTCTCATTAGCAATGCTGCTCTCTTGACTCCAAACACACTTTTTGTCACATTGATCCTGAAATTAACACATGTGGCTAAACAACCTAGTATATTCATTGAATCAAACAAGTATAAACCTCATTAAAACTCTAAATCCATTTAAATCCATTAGTCAAAGGAGTCATTCATCATGGTTTCTATTCCGTACAAATGTGAACTAGTTTAATTCTAAAATAATAAGACATTCAATTCAACTCATGTGAATTAGCCTCCTCTTATTGTTACCAAGACTATTTTTCGCAGAATAACTTTCAAATTACATTTTGCTTCTTCCTTAATGATTATATTCATTATGAAAAAAAAGCCCATGGTCTATCTATCAATTCAATTCATTCAATTTGAAAAACAATGGAGTGCTTGATCTGGAATTTCATTTCTTATTGATATTAATTGTTGAATTCAAAATTAGAAAGTGCCTCCCATCATTTCTCATTAGCAATGCGGTTCTTTTGACTCCAAACACACTTCTTGACACATTGATCATGAAATTAACACATGTGGCTAAACAACCTAGTATATTGATTGAATAAAACAATTATGAACACCATTAAAACATTAAATCCATTTACATCCATCAGTCAAAGGAGTCATTCATCATGGTTTCCATTCCGTGCAAATATGAACTTGTTTAATTCTGAAATAATAAGACGTTCTATTCACCTCAAGTGAATTAGGCTCCTCGTATTGTTACCAAGGCTATTTTTTGTGCAATAACTTTCAAATTACATTTTGCTTCTTCCTTAATGATTATATTCATTATGAAAAAAAAGCCCATGGACCATCTAACAATTCAATTCATTCAATTTAACAAACAATGGTGTGCTTGATCTTCAATTTCATTTCTTATTGATATTAATTGTTGAATTCAAAATTAGAAAGTGCCTCCCATCATTTCTCATTAGCAATGCTGTTCTTTTGACTCCAAACACACTTCTTGACACATTGATAATGAAATTAACACATGTGGCTAAACAACCTAGTATATTGATTGAATCAAACAATTATGAACCCCATTAAAACTCTAAATCCATTTAAATCCGTCAGTCAAAGGAGTCATTCATCATGGTTTCCATTCCGTACAAATGTGAACTAGTTTAATTCTGGAATAAGAAGACATTCAATTCACGTTATGTGAATTAGGCTCCTCGTATTGTTACCAAGACTATTTTTTGTGATAACTTTCAAATTACATTTTGCTTCTTCCTTAATGATTATATTCATTATGAAAAAAAAGCCCATGGACCATCTATCAATTCAATTCATTCAATTTAACAAACAATGGTGTGCTTGATCTTCAATTTCATTTCTTATTGATATTAATTGTTGAATTCAAAATTAGAAAGTGCCTCCCATCATTTCTCATTAGCAATGCTGTTCTTTTGACTCCAAACACACTTCTTGACACATTGATCATGAAATTAACACATGTGGCTAAACAACCTAGTATATTGATTGAATAAAACAATTATGAACACCATTAAAACTCTAAATACATTTAAATCCATCAGTCAAATGAGTCATTCATCATGGTTTCCATTCCGTGCAAATGCGAACTTGTTTAATTCTGAAATAATAAGACATTCTATTCACCTCAAGTGAATTAGGCTCCTTTTATTGTTACCAAGACTATTTGTCACGCAATAACTTTCAAATTACATTTTGCTTCTTCCTTAATGATTATATTCATTACGAAAAAAATGCCCATGGACCATCTATCAATTCAATTCATTCAATTTAACAAACAATGGAGTGCTTGATCTTGAATTTCATTTCATATTGATATCAATTGTTGAATTCAAAATTAGAAAGTGCCTCCCATCATTTCTCATTAGCAATGCTGCTCTTTTGACTCCAAACACACTTTTTGTCACATTGATCCTGAAATTAACACATGTGGCTAAACAACCTAGTATATTCATTGAATCAAACAAGTATAAACCTCATTAAAACTCTAAATCCATTTAAATCCATTAGTCAAAGGAGTCATTTATCATGGTTTCTATTCCGTACAAATGTGAACTAGTTTAATTCTAAAATAATAAGACATTCAATTCACCTCATGTGAATTAGGCTCCTCTTATTGTTACCAAGACTATTTTTCACGGAATAACTTTCTAATTACATTTTGCTTCTTCCTTAACAATTATATTCATTATGAAAAAAAAGCCCATGGTCCATCTATCAATTCAATTCATTCAATTTGAAAAACAATGGAGTGCTTGATCTGGAAATTCATTTCTTATTGATATTAATTGTTGAATTCAAAATTAGAAAGTGCCTCCCATCATTTCTCATTAGCAATGCTGTTCTTTTGACTCCAAACACACTTCTTGACACATTGATCATGAAATTAACACATGTGGCTAAACAACCTAGTATATTGATTGAATAAAACAATTATGAACACCATTAAAACATTAAATCCATTTACATCCATCAGTCAAAGGAGTCATTCATCATGGTTTCCATTCCGTGCAAATATGAACTTGTTTAATTCTGAAATAATAAGACGTTCTATTCACCTCAAGTGAATTAGGCTCCTCGTATTGTTACCAAGGCTATTTTTTGTGCAATAACTTTCAAATTACATTTTGCTTCTTCCTTAATGATTATATTCATTATGAAAAAAAAGCCCATGGACCATCTAACAATTCAATTCATTCAATTTAACAAACAATGGTGTGCTTGATCTTCAATTTCATTTCTTATTGATATTAATTGTTGAATTCAAAATTAGAAAGTGCCTCCCATCATTTCTCATTAGCAATGCTGTTCTTTTGACTCCAAACACACTTCTTGACACATTGATAATGAAATTAACACATGTGGCTAAACAACCTAGTATATTGATTGAATCAAACAATTATGAACCCCATTAAAACTCTAAATCCATTTAAATCCGTCAGTCAAAGGAGTCATTCATCATGGTTTCCATTCCGTACAAATGTGAACTAGTTTAATTCTGGAATAAGAAGACATTCAATTCACGTTATGTGAATTAGGCTCCTCGTATTGTTACCAAGACTATTTTTTGTGATAACTTTCAAATTACATTTTGCTTCTTCCTTAATGATTATATTCATTATGAAAAAAAAGCCCATGGACCATCTATCAATTCAATTCATTCAATTTAACAAACAATGGTGTGCTTGATCTTCAATTTCATTTCTTATTGATATTAATTGTTGAATTCAAAATTAGAAAGTGCCTCCCATCATTTCTCATTAGCAATGCTGTTCTTTTGACTCCAAACACACTTCTTGACACATTGATCATGAAATTAACACATGTGGCTAAACAACCTAGTATATTGATTGAATAAAACAATTATGAACACCATTAAAACTCTAAATACATTTAAATCCATCAGTCAAATGAGTCATTCATCATGGTTTCCATTCCGTGCAAATGCGAACTTGTTTAATTCTGAAATAATAAGACATTCTATTCACCTCAAGTGAATTAGGCTCCTTTTATTGTTACCAAGACTATTTGTCACGCAATAACTTTCAAATTACATTTTGCTTCTTCCTTAATGATTATATTCATTACGAAAAAAATGCCCATGGACCATCTATCAATTCAATTCATTCAATTTAACAAACAATGGAGTGCTTGATCTTGAATTTCATTTCATATTGATATCAATTGTTGAATTCAAAATTAGAAAGTGCCTCCCATCATTTCTCATTAGCAATGCTGCTCTTTTGACTCCAAACACACTTTTTGTCACATTGATCCTGAAATTAACACATGTGGCTAAACAACCTAGTATATTCATTGAATCAAACAAGTATAAACCTCATTAAAACTCTAAATCCATTTAAATCCATTAGTCAAAGGAGTCATTTATCATGGTTTCTATTCCGTACAAATGTGAACTAGTTTAATTCTAAAATAATAAGACATTCAATTCAACTCATGTGAATTAGCCTCCTCTTATTGTTACCAAGACTATTTTTCGCAGAATAACTTTCAAATTACATTTTGCTTCTTCCTTAATGATTATATTCATTATGAAAAAAAAGCCCATGGTCTATCTATCAATTCAATTCATTCAATTTCAAAAACAATGGAGTGCTTGATCTGGAATTTCATTTCTTATTGATATTAATTGTTGAATTCAAAATTAGAAAGTGCCTCCCATCATTTCTCATTAGCAATGCGGTTCTTTGACTCCAAACACACTTCTTGACACATTGATCATGAAATTAACACATGTGGCTAAACAACCTAGTATATTGATTGAATAAAACAATTATGAACACCATTAAAACATTAAATCCATTTACATCCATCAGTCAAAGGAGTCATTCATCATGGTTTCCATTCCGTGCAAATATGAACTTGTTTAATTCTGAAATAATAAGACGTTCTATTCACCTCAAGTGAATTAGGCTCCTCGTATTGTTACCAAGGCTATTTTTTGTGCAATAACTTTCAAATTACATTTTGCTTCTTCCTTAATGATTATATTCATTATGAAAAAAAAGCCCATGGACCATCTAACAATTCAATTCATTCAATTTAACAAACAATGGTGTGCTTGATCTTAAATTTCATTTCTTATTGATATTAATTGTTGAATTCAAAATTAGAAAGTGCCTCCCATCATTTCTCATTAGCAATGCTGTTCTTTTGACTCCAAACACACTTCTTGACACATTGATAATGAAATTAACACATGTGGCTAAACAACCTAGTATATTGATTGAATCAAACAATTATGAACCCCATTAAAACTCTAAATCCATTTAAATCCGTCAGTCAAAGGAGTCATTCATCATGGTTTCCATTCCGTACAAATGTGAACTAGTTTAATTCTGGAATAAGAAGACATTCAATTCACGTTATGTGAATTAGGCTCCTCGTATTGTTACCAAGAATATTTTTCGTGGAATAACTTTCAAATTACATTTTGCTTCTTCCTTAATGATTATATTCATTACGAAAAAAATGCCCATGGACCATCTATCAATTCAATTCATTCAATTTGACAAACAATGGAGTGCTTGATCTTGAATTTCATTTCTTATTGATATTAATTGTTGAATTCAAAATTAGAAAGTGCATCCCATCATTTCACATTAGCAATGCTATTCTTTTGACTCCAAACACACTTTTTGACACATTGATCATTAAATTCACACATGTAGCTAAACAACCTAGTATATTGATTGAATGAAACAATTATGAACACCATTAAAACTCAAAATCCATTTAAATCCGTTAGTCAAAGGAGTCTTTCTTCATGGCTTCCATTCCGTACAAATGTGAACTAGTTTAATTCTGAAATAATAAGACATTCTATTCACCTCATGTGAATTAGGCTCCTCTTATTGTTACCAAGACTATTTTTCGTGGAATAACTTTCAAATTACATTTTGCTTCTTCCATAATGATTATATTCATTATGAAAAAAAAGCCCATGGTCCATCTATTAATTCAATTCATTCAATTTGCAAAAAAATGGAGTACTTCATCTTCAATTTCATTTCTTATTGATATTAATTGTTGAATTCAAAATTAGAAATTGCATCCCATCATTTCACATTAACAATGCTGCTCTTTTGACTCCAAACACACTTTTTGACACATTGATCATGAAATTAATACATGTAGCTAAACAACCTAGTATATTGATTAAATCAAACAATTATGAACACCATTAAAACTCTAAATCCATTTACATCCGTCAGTGAAAGGAGTCATTCATCATGGTTTCCATTCCGTACAAATGTGAACTAGTTTAATTCTAAAATAATAAGACATTCAATTCACCTCATGTGAATTAGGCTCTTCTTATTGTTACCAAGACTATTTTTCCTAGAATAACTTTCAAATTACATTTTGCTTCTTCCTTAATGATTATATTCATTATGAAAAAAAAGCCCATGGTCCCTCTATCAATTCAATTCATTCAATTAGAAAAACAATGGAGTGCTTGATCTTCAATTTCATTTCTTATTGATATTAATTGTTGATTTCAAAATTAGAAAGTGCCTCCCATCATTTCACATTAGCAATGCTGTTCTTTTGACTCCAAACACACTTTTTGACACATTGATCAAGAAATTTACACATGTGGCTAAACAACCTAGTATATTGACTGAATCAAACAATTATGAACACCATTAAAACTCTAAATCCATTTAAATCCGTCAGTCAAAGGAGTCATTCATCATGGTTTCCACTCCGTACAAATGTGAACTAGTTTAATTTCTGAAATAATAAGACATTCAATTCACCTCATGTGAATTAGGCTCCTTTTATTGTTACCAAGACTATTTTTCGTGCAATAACATTCAAATTACATTTTTCTTCTTCCTTAATGATAATATTCATTGTGAAAAAAATGCCCATGGACCACCTATCACATGAATTCATTCAATTTAACAAACAATGGAGTGCTTGATCTTCAATTTCATTTCTTATTTATATTAATTGTTGAATTCAAAATTAGAGAGTGCCTCCCATCATTTCTCATTAGCAATGCTGTTCATTTGACTCCAAACACACTTTTTGACACGTTGATCATGAAATTAACACATGTGGCTAAACAACCTAGTATATTGATTGAATCAAACAATTATGAACACCATTAAAACTCAAAATCCATTTAAATCCGTTAGTCAAAGGAGTCATTCATCATGGTTTCCATTCCCTACAAATGTGAACTAGTTTAATTCTGGAATAAGAAGACATTCAATTCACCTTATGTGAAATAGGCTCCTCGTATTGTTACCAAGACTATTTTTTGTGCAACTACTTTCAAATTACATTTTGCTTCTTCTTTAATGATTATATTCATTATGAAAAAAAAGCCCATGGACGATCTATCAATTCAATTCATTCAATTTAACAAACAATGGTGTGCTTGAGTTCAATTTCATTTCTTATTGATATTAATTGTTGAATTCAAAATTAGAAAGTGACTCCATCATTTCTCATTAGCAATGCTGTTCTTTTGACTCCAAATACACTTCTTGACACATTGATCATGAAATTAACACATGTGGCTAGACAACCTAGTATATTCGTTGAATAAAACAATTATGAACACCATTAAAACACTAAATCCATTTAAATCCATCAGTCAAAGGAGTCATTCATCATGGTTTCCATTCCGTGCAAATGTGAACTTGTTTAATTCTAAAATAATAAGACGTTCTATTCACCTCAAGTGAATTAGGCTCCTCTTATTGTTACCAAGACTATTTGTCATGCAATAACTTTCAAATTATATTTTGCTTCTTCCTTAATGATTATATTCATTACGAAAAAAATGCCCATGGACCATCTATTAATTCAATTCATTCAATTTAACAAACAATGGAGTGCTTGATCTTGAATTTGATTTCATATTGATATCAATTTTTGAATTCAAAATTAGAAAGTGCCTCCCATCATTTCTCATTAGCAATGCTTCTCTTTTGACTCCAAACACACTTTTTGTTACATTGATCCTGAAATTAACACATGTGGCTAAACAACCTAGTATATTCGTTGAATCAAACAAGTATAAACACCATGAAAACTCTAAATCCATTTAAATCCATTAGTCAAAGGAGTCATTCATCATGGTTTCCATTCCGTACAAATATGAACTAGTTTAATTCTAAAATAATAAGACATTCAATTCACCTCGTATTGTTACCAAGACTATTTTTCCTGGAATAACTTTCAAATTACATTTTGTTTCTTCCTTAATGATTATATTCATTACGAAAAAAATGCCAATGGACCATCTATCAATTCAATTCATTCAATTTAACAAACAATGGAGTGCTTGATCTTGAATATCATTTCTTATTGATATTAATTGTTGATTTCAAAATTACAAAGTGCCTCCCATCATTTCTCATTAGCAATGCTGTTCTTTTGACTCCAAACACACTTCTTGACACATTGATCATGAAATTAACACATGTGGCTAAACAACCTAGTATATTCATTGAATCAAACAATTATGAACACCATTAAAACTCAAAATCCATTTAAATCCGTTAGTCAAAGGAGTCATTCATCATGGTTTCCACTCCGTACAAATGTGAACTAGTTTAATTTCTGAAATAATAAGACATTCAATTCACCTCATGTGAATTAGGCTCCTTTTATTGTTACCAAGACTATTTTTTGTGCAACTACTTTCAAATTACATTTTGCTTCTTCTTTAATGATTATATTCATTATGAAAAAAAAGCCCATGGACGATCTATCAATTCAATTCATTCAATTTAACAAACAATGGTGTGCTTGAGTTCAATTTCATTTCTTATTGATATTAATTGTTGAATTCAAAATTAGAAAGTGACTCCATCATTTCTCATTAGCAATGCTGTTCTTTTGACTCCAAATACACTTCTTGACACATTGATCATGAAATTAACACATGTGGCTAGACAACCTAGTATATTCGTTGAATAAAACAATTATGAACACCATTAAAACTCTAAATCCATTTAAATCCGTCAGTCAAAGGAGTCATTCATCATGGTTTCCATTCCTTACAAATGTGAACTAGTTTAATTCTGGAATAAGAAGACATTCAATTCACCTTATGTGAATTAGGCTCCTCGTATTGTTACCAAGACTATTTTTTGTGCAATAACTTTCAAATTACATTTTGCTTCTTCCTTAATGATTATATTCATTATGAAAAAAAAGCCCATGGACCATCTATCAATTCAATTCATTCAATTTAACAAACATTGGTGTGCTTGATCTTCAATTTCATTTCTTATTGATATTAATTGTTGAATTCAAAATTAGAAACTGCCTCCCATCATTTCTCATTAGCAATGCTGTTCTTTTGACTCCAAACACACTTCTTGACACATTGATCATGAAATTAACACATGTGGCTAAACAACCTAGTATATTGATTGAATCAAACAATTATGAACACCATTAAAACTCAAAATCCATTTAAATCCGTTAGTCAAAGGAGTCATTCATCATGGTTTCCACTCCGTACAAATGTGAACTTGTTTAATTCTGAAATAATAAGACATTCTATTCACCTCAAGTGAATTAGCCTCCTCTTATTGTTACCAAGACTATTTGTCATGCAATAACTTTCAAATTACATTTTGCTTCT
The DNA here is from genome assembly GCA_037897445.1 of Ceriops zippeliana. Lineage (NCBI taxonomy): Eukaryota > Viridiplantae > Streptophyta > Magnoliopsida > Malpighiales > Rhizophoraceae > Ceriops > Ceriops zippeliana. The sequence continues at coordinate 79,264 of JBAPLH010001619.1, forward strand.
TCCTTAATGATTATATTCATTACGAAAAAAATGACCATGGACCATCTATCAATTCAATTCATTCAATTTAACAAACAATGGAGTGCTTGATCTTGAATTTCATTCCTTATTGATATTAATTGTTGAATTGAAAATTAGAAAGTGCATCCCATCATTTCACATTAGCAATGCTGTTCTTTTGACTCCAAACACACTTTTTGACACATTGATCATGAAATTAACACATGTGGCTAAACAACCTAGTATATTGATTGAATCAAACAATTATGAACACCATTAAAACTCTAAATCCATTTAAATCCGTCAGTCAAAGGAGTCATTCATCATGGTTTCCATTTCGTACAAAAGTGAACTAGTTTAATTCTGAAATAGACATTCAATTCACCTCGTGTGAATTAGGCTCCTCTTATTGTTTCCAAAACTATTTTTCGTGCAATAACTTTCAAATTACATTTTGCTTCTTCCTTAATGATTATATTCATTATGAAAAAAAAGCACATGGACCATCCATCAATTCAATTCATTCAATATAACAAACAATGCAGTGCTTGATCTTGAATTCCATTTCTTACTGATATTAATTGTTGAATTCAAAATTACAAAGTGCCTCCCATCATTTCTCATTAGCAATGCTGTTCTTTTAACTCCAAACACACTTCTTGACACATTGATCATGAAATTAACACATGTGGCTAAACAACCTAGTATATTCATTGAATCAAACAATTATGAACACCATTAAAACTCAAAATCCATTTAAATCCGTCAGTCAAAGGAGTCATTCATCATGGTTTCCATTCCGTACAACTGTGAACTAGATTAATTCTGAAATAATAAGACATTCAATTCACCTCATGTGAATTAGGCTCCTCTTATTGTTACCAAGACTATTTTTCGCGGAATAACTTTCAAAATACATTTTGCTTCTTCTTTAATGATTATATTCATTTTGAAAAAAAAGCCCATGGTCCATCTACCAATTCAATTCATTCAATCTGAAAAACAATGGAGTGCTTGATCTTGAATTTCATTTCTTACTGATATTAATTGTTGAATTCAAAATTAGAAAGTGCCTCCCATCATTTCTCATTAGCAATGCTGTTCTTTTGACTCCGAACACACTTCTTGACACATTGATCATGAAATTAACACATGTGGCTAAACAACCTAGTATATTCATTGAATCAAACAATTACGAACACCATCAAAACTCAAAATCCATTTAAATCCGTCAGTCAAAGGAGTCATTCATCATGGTTTCCATTCCGTACAACTGTGAACTAGTTTAATTCTGAAATAATAAGACATTCAATTCACCTAATGTGAATTAGGCTCCTCTTATTGTTACCAAGACTATTTTTCGCGGAATAACTTTCAAAATACATTTTGCTTCTTCTTTAATGATTATATTCATTTTGAAAAAAAAGCCCATGGTCCATCTACCAATTCAATTCATTCAATTTGAAAAACAATGGAGTGCTTGATCTTGAATTTCATTTCTTATTGATATTAATTGTTGAATTCAAAATTAGAAAGTGCCTCTCATCATTTCACATTAGCAATGCTGTTTCTTTGACTCCAAACACCCTTTTTGTCACATTGATCCTGAAATTAACACATGTGGCTAAACAAGCTAGTATATTCATTGAATCAAAAAAGTATAAACACCATTAAAACTCTAAATCCATTAGTCAAAGGAGTCATTCATCATGGTTTCCATTCCGTACAAATGTGAACTAGTTTAATTCTAAAATAATAAGACATTCAATTCACCTCATGTGAATTAGGCTCCTCTTATTGTTACAAAGACTATTTTTCGTGGAATAACTTTCAAATTACATTTTGCTTCTTCCTTAATGATTATATTCATTATGAAAAAAAAGCCCATGATCCATCTATCAATTCAATTCATTAACTTTGAAAAACAATGGAGTGCTTGATCTTGAATTTCATTTCTTATTGATATTAATTGTTGAATTCAAAATTAGAAAGTGCCTCCCATCATTTCACATTAGCAATGCTGTTCTTTTGACTCCAAACACACTTTTTGATACATTGATCATGAAATTAACACATGTGGCTAAACAACCTAGTATATTGATTGAATCAAACAATTATGAACACCATTAAAACTCAAAATCCATTTAAATCCGTCAGTCAAAGGAGTCATTCATTATGGTTTCCATTCGGTACAAATGTGAACTAGTTTAATTCTGAAATAATAAGACATTCAATTCACCTCATGTGAATTAGGGTCCTCTTATTGTTACCAAGACTATTTTTCGTGGAATAACTTTCAAATTACATTTAGCTTCTTCCTTAATGATTATATTCATTATGAAAAAAAAGCCCATGGTCCATCTATCAATTCAATTCATTCAATGTGAAAAACAATGGAGTGCTTGATCTTGAATTTCATTTCTTATTGATATTAATTGTTGATTTCAAAATTAGAAAGTCCCTCTCATCATTTCTCATTAGCAATGCTGTTCTTTTGACTCAAAACACACTTCTTGGCACATTGATCATGAAATTAGCACATGTGGCTAAACAACCTAGTATATTGATTGAATCAAACAATTATGAACACCATTAAAATTCTAAATCCATTTAAATCCGTCAGTCAAAGGAGTCATTCAACATGGTTTCCATTCAGTAAAAATGTGAACTAGTTTAATTCTGAAATAATAAGACATTCAATTCACCTCATGTGAATTAGGCTCCTCTTATTGTTACCAAGACTATTTTTCGTTGAATAACTTTGCTTCTTCCTTAATGATTATATTCATTACGAAAAAAAAGCCCATGGTCCATCTATCAATTCAATTCATTCAATATGAAAAACAATAGAGTGCTTGATCTTGAATTTCATTTCTTATTGATATTTATTGTTGACTTCAAAATTAGAAAGTGCCTCCCATCATTTCACATTAGCAATGCTGTTCTTTTGACTCCAAACACACGTTTTGACACATTGATCATGAAATTAACAAATGTGGCTAAACAACCTAGTATATTGATTGAATCAAACAATTGTGAACACCATTAAAACTCTAAATCCATTTAAATCCTTCAGTCAAAGGAGTCATTCAACATGATTTGCATTCCGTACAAATGTGAACTAGTTTAATTTCTGAAATAATAAGACATTCAATTCACCTCATGTGAATTAGGCTCCTCTTATTGTTACCAAGACTATTTGTCATGCAATAACTATCAAATTACTTTTTGCTTCTTCCTTAATGATTATATGCATTACGAAAAAAAATGCCCATGGACCATCTATCAATTCAACTCATTCAATTTTACAAACAATGGAGTGCTTGATCTTGAATTTCATTTCTTATTGATATCAATTGTTGAATTCAAAATTAGAAAGTGCCTCCCATCATTTCTCATTAGCAATGTTGTTCTTTTGACTTCAAACACACTTATTGACACATTGATCATGAAATTAACACATGTGGCTAAACAACCTAGTATATTGATTGAATAAAATAATTATGAACACCATCAAAACTCCGAATCCATTTAAATCCATCAGTCAAAGGAGTCATTCATCATGGTTTCTATTCCGTGCAAATGTGAACTTGTTTAATTCTGAAATAATAAGACATTCACTTCACCCCATGTGAATTAGGCTCCTCTTATTGTTACTAAGACTATTTTTTGTGCAATAACTTTCAAATTACATTTTGCTTCTTCCTTAATGATTATGTTCATTATGAAAAAAAAGCACATGGACCATCCATCAATTCAATTCATTCAATATGACAAACAATGGAGTGTGTGATCTTGAATTTTATTTCTTACTGATATTAATTGTTGAATTCAAAATTAGAAGGTGCCTCCCATCATTTCTCATTAGCAATGCTGTTCTTTTGACTCCAAAAACACTTCTTGACACATTGATCATGAAATTAACACATGTGGCTGAACAACCTAGTATATTGATTGAATAAAACAATTATGAACACCATTAAAACTCTAAATCCATTTAAATCCATCAGTCAAAGGCGTCATTCATCATGGTTTCCAGTCTGTGCAAATGTGAACTTGTTTAATTCTGAAATAATAAGACATTCTATTCACCTCAAGTGAATTAGGCTCTTCTTATTGTTACCAAGACTATTTGTCATGCAATAACTATCAAATTACATTTTCCTTCTTCCTTAATGATTATATTCATTACGAAAAAAATGCCCATGGACCATCTATCAATTCAACTCATTCAATTTTACAAAGAATGGAGTGCTTGATCTTGAATTTCATTTCTTATTGATATCAATTGTTGAATTCAAAATTACAAAGTGCCTCCCATCATTTGTCATTAGCAATGCTGTTCTTTTGACTCCAAACACACTTTTTGTCACATTGATCCTGAAATTAACATATGTGGCTAAACAACCAAGTATATTCATTGAATCAAACAAGTATAAACACCATTAAAACTCTAAATCCATTTAAATACATAAGTCAAAGCTGTCATTCATCATGGTTTCCATTCCGTACAAATGTGAACTAGTTTAATTATGAAATAATAAGACATTCAATTCACCACCTCATGTGAATTAGGCTCCTCTTATTGTTACCAAGACTATTTTTCGTGGAATAACTTTCAAATTACATTTTGCTTCTTCCTTAATGATTATATTCATTATGAAAAAAAAGCCCATGGACCATCTATCAATTAAATTCATTCAATTTGAAAAACAATGGAGTGCTTGATCTTGAATTTGATTTCTTATTGATATTAATTGTTGAATTCAAAATTAGAAAGCGCCTCCCATCATTTCTCATTAGCAATGCTGTTCTTTTGACTACAAACACACTTTTTGACACATTGATCATGAAATTAACACATGTGGCTAAACAACCTAGTATATTCATTGAATCAAACAATTATGAACACCATTAAAACTCAAAATCCATTTAAATCCGTCAGTCAAAGGAGTCATTCAACATGGTTTCCATTCCGTACAAATGTGAACTAGTTTAATTCTGAAATAATAAGACATTCAATTCACCTCATGTGAATTAGGCTCCTCTTATTGTTACCAAGACTATTTTTTGTGCAATAACATTCAAATTACAATTTGCTTCTTCCTAAATGATTATATTCATTATGAAATAAATGCCCATGGACTATCTATCACATGAATTCATTCAATTGAACAAACAATGGAGTGCTTGATTTTCAATTTCATTTCTTATTGATATTAATTGTTGAATTCAAATTTAGAGAGTGCCTCCCATCATTTCTCATTAGCAATGCTGTTCTTTTGACTCCAAACACACTTATTGACACATTGATCATGAAATTAACACATGTGGCTAAACAACCTTGTATATTGATGGAATCAAACAATTATGAACAGCATTAAAACACTATATCCATTCAAATCCGTCAGTCAAAGGAGTCATTCATCATGGTTTCCATTCCATGCAAATGTGAACTTGTTTAATTCTGAAATAATAAGATATTCAATTCACCTCATGTGAATTAGGCTCCTATTATTGTTACCAAGAATATTTTTCATGGAATAACTTTCAAATTACATTTTGCTTCATCCCTAATGATTATATTCATTACCAAATAAAATCCCCGTAGACCATCTATCAATTCAATTCATTCAATTTAACAAACAATCGTGTGCTTGATCTTCAATTTGATTTCTTATTGATATTAATTGTAGAATTCAAAATAAGAAAGTGCCTCCCATCATTTCTCATTAGCAATGCTGTTCTTTTGACTCCAAAAACACTTCTTGACACATTGATCATGAAATTAACACATGTGGCTAAACAACCTAGTATATTGATTGAATCAAACAATTATGAACACCATTAAAACTCAAAATCCATTTAAATCCATCAGTCAAAGGAGTCATTCAACATTGTTTCCATTCCATACAAATGTGAACTAGTTTAATTCTGAAATAATAAGACATTCAATTCACCTCATGTGAATTAGGCTCCTCTTATTGTTACCAAGACTATTTTTTGTGCAATAACATTCAAATTACAATTTGCTTCTTCCTAAATGATTATATTCATTATGAAATAAATGCCCATGGACTATCTATCACATGAATTCATTCAATTGAACAAACAATGGAGTGCTTGATGTTCAATTTCATTTCTTATTGATATTAATTGTTGAATTCAAATTTAGAGAGTGCCTCCCATCATTTCTCATTAGCAATGCTGTTCTTTTGACTCCAAACACACTTATTGACACATTGATCATGAAATTAACACATGTGGCTAAACAACCTTGTATATTGATGGAATCAAACAATTATGAACAGCATTAAAACACTATATCCATTCAAATCCGTCAGTCAAAGGAGTCATTCATCATGGTTTCCATTCCATGCAAATGTGAACTTGTTTAATTCTGAAATAATAAGACATTCAATTCACCTCATGTGAATTAGGCTCCTATTATTGTTACCAAGAATATTTTTCGTAGAATAACTTTCAAATTACATTTTGCTTCATCCCTAATGATTATATTCATTACCAAAAAAAATCCCCGTAGACCATCTATCAATTCAATTCATTCAATTTAACAAACAATCGTGTGCTTGATCTTCAATTTGATTTCTTATTGATATTAATTGTAGAATTCAAAATAAGAAAGTGCCTCCCATCATTTCTCATTAGCAATGCTGTTCTTTTGACTCCAAAAACACTTCTTGACACATTGATCATGAAATTAACACATGTGGCTAAACAACCTAGTATATTGATTGAATCAAACAATTATGAACACCATTAAAACTCAAAATCCATTTAAATCCGTCAGTCAAAGGAGTCATTCAACATTGTTTCCATTCCATACAAATGTGAACTAGTTTAATTCTGAAATAATAAGACATTCAATTCACCTCATGTGAATTAAGCTCCTCTTATTGTTACCAAGACTATTTTTCGTGGAATAACTTTCAAATTACATTTTGCTTCTTCCTTAATGATTATATTCATTATGAAAAAAAAGCGCATGGACCATCTATCAATTCAATTCATTCAATTTGAAAAACAATGGAGTGCTTGATTTTGAATTTCGTTTCTTATTGATATTAATTGTTGAATTCAAAATTAGAAAGTGCCTCCCATCATTTCTCATTAGCAATGCTGTTCTTTTGTCTCCAAACACACTTTTTGACACATTGATCCTGAAATTAACACATATGGCTAGACAACCTAATATATTCATTGAATCAAACAACTATAAACACCATTCAAACTCTAAATCCATTCAAATCCATCAGTCAAAGGAGTCATTCATCATGGTTTCCATTCCGTGCAAATGTGAACTTGTTTAATTATGAAATAATAAGACATTCTATTCACCTCATGTGAATTAGGCTCTTCTTATTGTTACCAAGACTATTTGTCATGCAATAACTTTCAAATTACATTTTGCTTCTTCCTTAATGATTATATTCATTATGAAAAAAATGCCCATGGACCATCTATCAATTCAATTCATTCAATTTTACAAACAATGGAGTGCTTGATCTTGAATTTCATTTCTAATTGATATTAATTGTTGAATTCAAAATTAGAATGTTCCTCCCATCATTTCTCATTAGCAATGCTGTTCTTTTGACTCTAAACACAATTTTTGTCACATTGATCCTGAAATTAACACATGTGGCTAAACAACCTAGTATATTCATTGAATCAAACAAGTATAAACAAAATTAAAACTCTACATCCATTTAAATCCATCAGTGAAAGGAGTCATTTATCATCGTTTCCATTCTGTACAAATGTGAACTAGTTTAATTCTGAAATAATAAGACATTCAATTCACCTCATTTGAATTAGGCTCCTCTTATTGTTACCAAGACTATTTTTCGTGCAATAACTTTCAAATTACATTTTGCTTCTTCCTTAATGATTATATTCATTATGAAAAAAATGCCCATGGACCATCTATCACATGAATCCATTCAATTGAACAAACAATGGAGTGCTTGAGCTTCAATTTCATTTCTTATTTATATTAATTGTTGAATTCAAAATTAGACAGTGCCTCCCATCATTTCTCATTAGCAGTGCTGTGATTTTGACTCCAAACACACTTTTTGACACATTGATCATGAAATTAACACATGTGGCTAAACAACCTAGTATATTGATTGAATCAAACAATTATGAACACCATTAAAACTCTAAATCCATTTAAATCCGTCAGTCAAAGGAGTCATTCATCATGGTTTCCATTCCGTACAAATGTGAACTACGTTAATTCTGAAATAATAAGACATTCAATTCACCTCATGTGAATTAGGCTCCTCTTATTGTTACTAAGACTATTTTTCGTGCAATAACTTTCAAATTACATTTCGCTTCTTCCTTAATGATTATGTTCATTATGAAAAAAAAAAAAGCACATGGACCATCTATCAATTCAATTCATTCAATTTAACAAACAATGGAGTGCTTGAGATTGAATTTTATTTCTTATTGATATTAATTGTTGAATTCAAAATTAGAAAGTGCCTCCCATCATTTCTCATTAGCAATGCTGTTCTTTTGACTCCAAACACACTTCTTGACACATTGATCATCAAATTAACACATGTGGCTAAACAACCTAGTATATTGATTGAATCAAACAATTATGAACACCATTAAAACTCTAAATCCATTTAAATCTGTCAGTCAAAGAAGTCATTCAACATGGTTTTCATTCCGTACAAATGTGACCTAGTTTAATTCTGAAATAATAAGATATTCAATTCACCTCATGTGAATTAGGCTCCTCTTATTGTTACCAAAGCTATTTTTCGTGCAATAAATTTCAAATTACATTTTGCTTCTTCCTTAATGATTATGTTCATTATGAAAAAAAAGCAAATTGACCATCCATCAATTCAATTCATTCAATATAACAAACAATGGAGTGTTTGATCTTGAATTTTATTTCTTACTGATATTAATTGTTGAATTCAAAATTAGAAAGTGCCTCCCATCATTTCTCATTAGCAATACTGTTCTTTTGACTCGAAACACACTTCTTGACACATTGATCATGAAATTAACACATGTGGCTAAACAACCTAGTATATTGATTGAATAAAACAATTATGAACACCATTAAAACTCTAAATCCATTTAAATCCATCACTCAAAGGAGTGCTTGAGATTGAATTTTATTTCTTATTGATATTAATTGTTGAATTCAAAATTAGAAAGTGCCTCCCATCATTTCTCATTAGCAATGCTGTTCTTTTGACTCCAAACACACTTCTTGACATAGTGATCATCAAATTAACACATGTGGCTAAACAACCTAGTATATTGACTGAATCAAACAATTATGAACACCATTAAAACTCTAAATCCATTTAAATCTGTCAGTCAAAGAAGTCATTCATCATGGTTTTCATTCCGTACAAATGTGACCTAGTTTAATTCTAAAATAATAAGACATTCAATTCACCTTATTTCAATTAGGCTCCTCTTATTGTTACCAAGAGTATTTTTTGTGCAATAACTTTCAAATTACATTTTGCTGCTTCCTTAATGATTATGTTCATTATGAAAAAAAAAGCCCATGGACCATCTATCAATTCGATTCATTCAATTTAACAAACAATCATGTGCTTCATCTTGAATTTGATTTCTTATTGTTATTAATTGTAGAATTCAAAATTAGAAAGTGCCTCCCATCATTTCTCATTAGCAATGCTGTTCTTTTGACTCCAAACACACTTCTTGACACATGGATCATGAAATTAACACTCGTGGCTAAACAACCTTGTATATTGATTGAATAAAACAATTATGAACACCATTAAAACTCTAAATCCATTTAAATCCATCAGTCAAAGGAGTCATTCATCATGGTTTCCATTACGTACAAATGTGAACTAGTTTAATTCTGAAATAATAAGACATTCAATTCACCTTATGTGAATTAGGCTCCTCTTATTGTTGCTAAGACTATTTTTTGTGCAATAACTTTTCAAAATACATTTTACTTCTTCCATAATGATTATATTCATTATGAAAAAAAAGCCCATGGACCATCTATCAATTCAATTCATTCAACTTGAAAAACAATGGAGTGCTTGATCTTGAATTTCGTTTCTTATTGATATTAATTGTTGAATTCAAAATTAGAAAGTGCCTCCCATCATTTCTCATTAGCAATGCTGTTCTTTTGACTCGAAACACACTTTTTGACACATTGATCATGAAATTAACACTTGTGGCTAAACAACCTTGTATATTGATTAAATAAAACAATTATGAACACCATTAAAACTCTAAATCCATTTAAATCCATCAGTCAAAGGAGTCATTCATCATGGTTTCCATTACGTACAAATGTGAACTAGTTTAATTCTGAAATAATAAGACATTCAATTCACCTTATGTGAATTAGGCTCCTCTTATTGTTGCTAAGACTATTTTTTGTGCAATAACTTTTCAAAATACATTTTGCTTCTTCCATAATGATTATATTCATTATGAAAAAAAAGCCCATGGACCATCTATCAATTCAATTCATTCAACTTGAAAAATAATGGAGTGCTTGATCTTGAATTTCGTTTCTTATTGATATTAATTGTTGAATTCAAAATTAGAAAGTGCCTCCCATCATTTCTCATTAGCAATGCTGTTCTTTTGACTCGAAACACACTTCTTGACACATTGATCATGAAATTAACACATGTGGTTAAACAACCTAGTATATTGATTGAATAAAACAATTATGAACACCATTAAAACTCTAAATCCATTTAAATCCATCACTCAAAGGAGTGCTTGAGATTGAATTTTATTTCTTATTGATATTAATTGTTGAATTCAAAATTAGAAAGTGCCTCCCATCATTTCTCATTAGCAATGCTGTTCTTTTGACTCCAAACACACTTCTTGACATAGTGATCATCAAATTAACACATGTGGCTAAACAACCTAGTATATTGACTGAATCAAACAATTATGAACACCATTAAAACTCTAAATCCATTTAAATCTGTCAGTCAAAGAAGTCATTCATCATGGTTTTCATTCCGTACAAATGTGACCTAGTTTAATTCTAAAATAATAAGACATTCAATTCACCTTATTTCAATTAGGCTCCTCTTATTGTTACCAAGAGTATTTTTTGTGCAATAACTTTCAAATTACATTTTGCTTCTTCCTTAATGATTATATTCATTATGAAAAAAAAAGCCCATGGACCATCTATCAATTCGATTCATTCAATTTAACAAACAATCATGTGCTTAATCTTGAATTTGATTTCTTATTGTTATTAATTGTAGAATTCAAAATTAGAAAGTGCCTCCCATCATTTCTCATTAGCAATGCTGTTCTTTTGACTCCAAACACACTTCTTGACACATGGATCATGAAATTAACACTTGTGGCTAAACAACCTTGTATATTGATTGAATAAAACAATTATCAACACCATTAAAACTCTAAATCCATTTAAATCCGTCAGTCAAAGGAGTCATTCATCATGGTTTCCATTCCGTACAAATGTGAACTAGTTTAATTCTGAAATAATAAGACATTCAATTCACCTCTTGTGAATTAGGCTCCTCTTATTGTTACCAAGACTATTTTTCGTGGAATAACTTTCAAATTACATTTTGCTCCATCCTTAATGATTATATTCATTGCGAAAAAAATCCCAAGGATGATCTATCAATTCAATTCATTCAATTTAACAAACAATGGAGTGCTTGATCTTGAATGTCGTTTCTTATTGATATTAATTGTTGAATTCAAAATTAGAAAGTGCCTCCCATCATTTCTCATTAGCAATGCTGTTCTTTTGACTCCAAACACACTTGTTGACACATTGATCATGAAATTAACACATGTGGCTAAAACAACATAATATATTGATTGAATAAAACAATTATGAACACCACTAAAACTCTAAATCCATTTAAATCCATCAGTCAAAGGAGTCATTCATCATGGTTTCCATTCCGTACAAATGTGATCTAGTTTAATTCTAAAATAAGAAGACATTTAATTTAGCTTATTTGAATTAGGCTCCTCTTATTGTTACCAAGACTATTTTTTGTCCAATAACTTTCAAATTACATTTTCTTTCTTCCTTAATGATTATATTCATTGTGAAAAAAAAGCCCATGGACCATCTATCAATTAAATTCATTCAATTTGAAAAACAATGGAGTGCTTGATCTTGAATTTCGTTTCTTATTGATATTAATTGTTCAATTCAAAATTAGAAAGTGCCTCCCATCGTTTCTCATTAGCAATGCTGTTCTCTTGACTCCAAACACACTTTTTGACACATTGATCAAGAAATTAACACATGTGGCTAAACAACCTAGTATATTGATTGAATCAAACAATTATGAACACCATTAGAACTCTAAATCCATTTAAATCCGTCAGTTAAAGCAGTCATTCATCATGGTTTCCATTCCGTACAAATGTCAACTAGTTTAATTCTGAAATAATAAGACATTCAATACACCTCATGTGAATTAAGCTCCTCTTATTGTTGCCAAGTCTATTTTTCGTGGAATAACTTTCAAATTACATTTTGCTTCTTCCTTAATGATTATATTCATTATGAAAAAAATCCCAAGGATGATCTATCAATTCAATTCATTCAATTTAACAAACAATGGAGTGCTTAATCTTGAATTTCATTTCTTATTGATATTTATTGTTGAATTCAAAATTAGACTGTGCCTCCCATCATTTCTCATTAGCAATGCTGTTCTTTTGACTCCAAACAGAGTTTTCATCAAATTGATCCTGAAATTAACACATGTGGCTAAACAACCTAGTATATTGATTGAATCAAACAATTATGAACACCATTAGAACTCTAAATCCATTTAAATCCGTCAGTTAAAGCAGTCATTCATCATGGTTTCCATTCCGTACAAATGTCAACTAGTTTAATTTTGAAATAATAAGACATTCAATACACCTCATGTGAATTAAGCTCCTCTTATTGTTACCAAAGTCTATTTTTTCGTGGAATAACTTTCAAATTACATTTTGCTTCTTCCTTAATGATTATATTCATTATGAAAAAAATCCCAAGGATGATCTATCAATTCAATTCATTCAATTTAACAAACAATGGAGTGCTTAATCTTGAATTTTGATTTCTTATTGATATTTATTGTTGAATTCAAAATTAGACTGTGCCTCCCATCATTTCTCATTAGCAATGCTGTTCTTTTGACTCCAAACAGAGTTTTCATCAAATTGATCCTGAAATTAACACATGTGGCTAAACAACCTAGTATATTCATTGAATCAAACAAGTATAAACACCATTAAAACTCTAAATCCATTTAAATCCATCAGTCAAAGGAGTCATTCATCATGGTTTCCATTTCGTACAAATGTGAACTAGTTTAATTCTGAAATAATAAGACATTCAATTCACCTCATGTGAATTAGGCTCCTCTTATTATTATTACCAAGGCTATTTTTGTGCAATAACTTTCAAATTACATTTTGCTTCTTCCTTAATTATTATATTCATTATGAAAAAAAGCCCATGGACCATCTATCAATTCAATTCATTCAATTTGAAAAACAATGCAGTGCTTGATCTTGAATTTCGTTTCTTATTGATATTAATTGTTGAATTACAAATTAGAAAGTGCCTCCCATCATTTCTCATTAGCAATGCTGATCTTTTTTCACTCCAAACACACTTTTTGACACTTTGATCATAAAATTAACACATGTGGCTAAACAACTTAGTATATTGATTGAATCAAACAATTATGAACACCATTAAAACTCTAAATCCATTTAAATCCGTCAGTCAAAGGAGTCATTCATCATGGTTTCCATTTCGTACAAAAGTGAACTAGTTTAATTCTGAAATAGACATTCAATTCACCTCGTGTGAATTAGGCTCCTCTTATTGTTTCCAAGACTATTTTTCGTGCAATAACTTTCAAATTACATTTTGCTTCTTCCTTAATGATTATATTCATTATGAAAAAAATCCCAAGGATGATCTATCAATTCAATTCATTCAATTTAACAAACAATGGAGTGCTTAATCTTGAATTTTGATTTCTTATTGATATTTATTGTTGAATTCAAAATTAGACTGTGCCTCCCATCATTTCTCATTAGCAATGCTGTTCTTTTGACTCCAAACAGAGTTTTCATCAAATTGATCCTGAAATTAACACATGTGGCTAAACAACCTAGTATATTCATTGAATCAAACAAGTATAAACACCATTAAAACTCTAAATCCATTTAAATCCATCAGTCAAAGGAGTCATTCATCATGGTTTCCATTTCGTACAAATGTGAACTAGTTTAATTCTGAAATAATAAGACATTCAATTCACCTCATGTGAATTAGGCTCCTCTTATTATTACCAAGGCTATTTTTGTGCAATAACTTTCAAATTACATTTTGCTTCTTCCTTAATTATTATATTCATTATGAAAAAAAGCCCATGGACCATCTATCAATTCAATTCATTCAATTTGAAAAACAATGCAGTGCTTGATCTTGAATTTCGTTTCTTATTGATATTAATTGTTGAATTACAAATTAGAAAGTGCCTCCCATCATTTCTCATTAGCAATGCTGATCTTTTCACTCCAAACACACTTTTTGACACTTTGATCATAAAATTAACACATGTGGCTAAACAACTTAGTATATTGATTGAATCAAACAATTATGAACACCATTAAAACTCTAAATCCATTTAAATCTGTCAGTCAAAGAAGTCATTCATCATGGTTTTCATTCCGTACAAATGTGACCTAGTTTAATTCTAAAATAATAAGACATTCAATTCACCTTATTTGAATTAGGCTCCTCTTATTGTTACCAAGAGTATTTTTTGTGCAATAACTTTCAAATTACATTTTGCTGCTTCCTTAATGATTATATTCATTATGAAAAAAAAAGCCCATGGACCATCTATCAATTCGATTCATTCAATTTAACAAACAATCATGTGCTTCATCTTGAATTTGATTTCTTATTGTTATTAATTGTAGAATTCAAAATTAGAAAGTGCCTCCCATCATTTCTCATTAGCAATGCTGTTCTTTTGACTCCAAACACACTTCTTGACACATGGATCATGAAATTAACACTCGTGGCTAAACAACCTTGTATATTGATTGAATAAAACAATTATGAACACCATTAAAACTCTAAATCCATTTAAATCCATCAGTCAAAGGAGTCATTCATCATGGTTTCCATTACGTACAAATGTGAACTAGTTTAATTCTGAAATAATAAGACATTCAATTCACCTTATGTGAATTAGGCTCCTCTTATTGTTGCTAAGACTATTTTTTGTGCAATAACTTTTCAAAATACATTTTACTTCTTCCATAATGATTATATTCATTATGAAAAAAAAGCCCATGGACCATCTATCAATTCAATTCATTCAACTTGAAAAACAATGGAGTGCTTGATCTTGAATTTCGTTTCTTATTGATATTAATTGTTGAATTCAAAATTAGAAAGTGCCTCCCATCATTTCTCATTAGCAATGCTGTTCTTTTGACTCGAAACACACTTTTTGACACATTGATCATGAAATTAACACTTGTGGCTAAACAACCTTGTATATTGATTAAATAAAACAATTATGAACACCATTAAAACTCTAAATCCATTTAAATCCATCAGTCAAAGGAGTCATTCATCATGGTTTCCATTACGTACAAATGTGAACTAGTTTAATTCTGAAATAATAAGACATTCAATTCACCTTATGTGAATTAGGCTCCTCTTATTGTTGCTAAGACTATTTTTTGTGCAATAACTTTTCAAAATACATTTTGCTTCTTCCATAATGATTATATTCATTATGAAAAAAAAGCCCATGGACCATCTATCAATTCAATTCATTCAACTTGAAAAATAATGGAGTGCTTGATCTTGAATTTCGTTTCTTATTGATATTAATTGTTGAATTCAAAATTAGAAAGTGCCTCCCATCATTTCTCATTAGCAATGCTGTTCTTTTGACTCGAAACACACTTCTTGACACATTGATCATGAAATTAACACATGTGGCTAAACAACCTAGTATATTGATTGAATAAAAACAATTATGAACACCATTAAAACTCTAAATCCATTTAAATCCATCACTCAAAGGAGTGCTTGAGATTGAGATTGAATTTTATTTCTTATTGATATTAATTGTTGAATTCAAAATTAGAAAGTGCCTCCCATCATTTCTCATTAGCAATGCTGTTCTTTTGACTCCAAACACACTTCTTGACATAGTGATCATCAAATTAACACATGTGGCTAAACAACCTAGTATATTGACTGAATCAAACAATTATGAACACCATTAAAACTCTAAATCCATTTAAATCTGTCAGTCAAAGAAGTCATTCATCATGGTTTTCATTCCGTACAAATGTGACCTAGTTTAATTCTAAAATAATAAGACATTCAATTCACCTTATTTCAATTAGGCTCCTCTTATTGTTACCAAGAGTATTTTTTGTGCAATAACTTTCAAATTACATTTTGCTTCTTCCTTAATGATTATATTCATTATGAAAAAAAAAGCCCATGGACCATCTATCAATTCGATTCATTCAATTTAACAAACAATCATGTGCTTAATCTTGAATTTGATTTCTTATTGTTATTAATTGTAGAATTCAAAATTAGAAAGTGCCTCCCATCATTTCTCATTAGCAATGCTGTTCTTTTGACTCCAAACACACTTCTTGACACATGGATCATGAAATTAACACTTGTGGCTAAACAACCTTGTATATTGATTGAATAAAACAATTATCAACACCATTAAAACTCTAAATCCATTTAAATCCGTCAGTCAAAGGAGTCATTCATCATGGTTTCCATTCCGTACAAATGTGAACTAGTTTAATTCTGAAATAATAAGACATTCAATTCACCTCTTGTGAATTAGGCTCCTCTTATTGTTACCAAGACTATTTTTCGTGGAATAACTTTCAAATTACATTTTGCTCCATCCTTAATGATTATATTCATTGCGAAAAAAATCCCAAGGATGATCTATCAATTCAATTCATTCAATTTAACAAACAATGGAGTGCTTGATCTTGAATGTCGTTTCTTATTGATATTAATTGTTGAATTCAAAATTAGAAAGTGCCTCCCATCATTTCTCATTAGCAATGCTGTTCTTTTGACTCCAAACACACTTGTTGACACATTGATCATGAAATTAACACATGTGGCTAAACAACATAATATATTGATTGAATAAAACAATTATGAACACCACTAAAACTCTAAATCCATTTAAATCCATCAGTCAAAGGAGTCATTCATCATGGTTTCCATTCCGTACAAATGTGATCTAGTTTAATTCTAAAATAAGAAGACATTTAATTTAGCTTATTTGAATTAGGCTCCTCTTATTGTTACCAAGACTATTTTTTGTCCAATAACTTTCAAATTACATTTTCTTTCTTCCTTAATGATTATATTCATTGTGAAAAAAAAGCCCATGGACCATCTATCAATTAAATTCATTCAATTTGAAAAACAATGGAGTGCTTGATCTTGAATTTCGTTTCTTATTGATATTAATTGTTCAATTCAAAATTAGAAAGTGCCTCCCATCGTTTCTCATTAGCAATGCTGTTCTCTTGACTCCAAACACACTTTTTGACACATTGATCAAGAAATTAACACATGTGGCTAAACAACCTAGTATATTGATTGAATCAAACAATTATGAACACCATTAGAACTCTAAATCCATTTAAATCCGTCAGTTAAAGCAGTCATTCATCATGGTTTCCATTCCGTACAAATGTCAACTAGTTTAATTCTGAAATAATAAGACATTCAATACACCTCATGTGAATTAAGCTCCTCTTATTGTTGCCAAGTCTATTTTTCGTGGAATAACTTTCAAATTACATTTTGCTTCTTCCTTAATGATTATATTCATTATGAAAAAAATCCCAAGGATGATCTATCAATTCAATTCATTCAATTTAACAAACAATGGAGTGCTTAATCTTGAATTTCATTTCTTATTGATATTTATTGTTGAATTCAAAATTAGACTGTGCCTCCCATCATTTCTCATTAGCAATGCTGTTCTTTTGACTCCAAACAGAGTTTTCATCAAATTGATCCTGAAATTAACACATGTGGCTAAACAACCTAGTATATTGATTGAATCAAACAATTATGAACACCATTAGAACTCTAAATCCATTTAAATCCGTCAGTTAAAGCAGTCATTCATCATGGTTTCCATTCCGTACAAATGTCAACTAGTTTAATTTTGAAATAATAAGACATTCAATACACCTCATGTGAATTAAGCTCCTCTTATTGTTACCAAGTCTATTTTTCGTGGAATAACTTTCAAATTACATTTTGCTTCTTCCTTAATGATTATATTCATTATGAAAAAAATCCCAAGGATGATCTATCAATTCAATTCATTCAATTTAACAAACAATGGAGTGCTTAATCTTGAATTTTGATTTCTTATTGATATTTATTGTTGAATTCAAAATTAGACTGTGCCTCCCATCATTTCTCATTAGCAATGCTGTTCTTTTGACTCCAAACAGAGTTTTCATCAAATTGATCCTGAAATTAACACATGTGGCTAAACAACCTAGTATATTCATTGAATCAAACAAGTATAAACACCATTAAAACTCTAAATCCATTTAAATCCATCAGTCAAAGGAGTCATTCATCATGGTTTCCATTTCGTACAAATGTGAACTAGTTTAATTCTGAAATAATAAGACATTCAATTCACCTCATGTGAATTAGGCTCCTCTTATTATTACCAAGGCTATTTTTGTGCAATAACTTTCAAATTACATTTTGCTTCTTCCTTAATTATTATATTCATTATGAAAAAAAGCCCATGGACCATCTATCAATTCAATTCATTCAATTTGAAAAACAATGCAGTGCTTGATCTTGAATTTCGTTTCTTATTGATATTAATTGTTGAATTACAAATTAGAAAGTGCCTCCCATCATTTCTCATTAGCAATGCTGATCTTTTCACTCCAAACACACTTTTTGACACTTTGATCATAAAATTAACACATGTGGCTAAACAACTTAGTATATTGATTGAATCAAACAATTATGAACACCATTAAAACTCTAAATCCATTTAAATCCGTCAGTCAAAGGAGTCATTCATCATGGTTTCCATTTCGTACAAAAGTGAACTAGTTTAATTCTGAAATAGACATTCAATTCACCTCGTGTGAATTAGGCTCCTCTTATTGTTTCCAAGACTATTTTTCGTGCAATAACTTTCAAATTACATTTTGCTTCTTCCTTAATGATTATATTCATTATGAAAAAAAATCCCAAGGAGGATGATCTATCAATTCAATTCATTCAATTTAACAAACAATGGAGTGCTTAATCTTGAATTTTGATTTCTTATTGATATTTATTGTTGAATTCAAAATTAGACTGTGCCTCCCATCATTTCTCATTAGCAATGCTGTTCTTTTGACTCCAAACAGAGTTTTCATCAAATTGATCCTGAAATTAACACATGTGGCTAAACAACCTAGTATATTCATTGAAATCAAACAAGTATAAAACACCATTAAAACTCTAAATCCATTTAAATCCATCAGTCAAAGGAGTCATTCATCATGGTTTCCATTTCGTACAAATGTGAACTAGTTTAATTCTGAAATAATAAGACATTCAATTCACCTCATGTGAATTAGGCTCCTCTTATTATTACCAAGGCTATTTTTTGTGCAATAACTTTCAAATTACATTTTTGCTTCTTCCTTAATTATTATATTCATTATGAAAAAAAAGCCCATGGGACCATCTATCAATTCAATTCATTCAATTTGAAAAACAATGCAGTGCTTGATCTTGAATTTTTTCGTTTCTTATTGATATTAATTGTTGAATTACAAATTAGAAAGTGCCTCCCATCATTTCTCATTAGCAATGCTGATCTTTTCACTCCAAACACACTTTTTGACACTTTGATCATAAAATTAACACATGTGGCTAAACAACTTAGTATATTGATTGAATCAAACAATTATGAACACCATTAAAACTCTAAATCCATTTAAATCCGTCAGTCAAAGGAGTCATTCATCATGGTTTCCATTTCGTACAAAAGTGAACTAGTTTAATTCTGAAATAGACATTCAATTCACCTCGTGTGTGAATTAGGCTCCTCTTATTGTTTCCAAGACTATTTTTCGTGCAATAACTTTCAAATTACATTTTGCTTCTTCCTTAATGATTATATTCATTATGAAAAAAAATCCCAAGGATGATCTATCAATTCAATTCATTCAATTTAACAAACAATGGAGTGCTTAATCTTGAATTTTGATTTCTTATTGATATTTATTGTTGAATTCAAAATTAGACTGTGCCTCCCATCATTTCTCATTAGCAATGCTGTTGTTCTTTTGACTCCAAACAGAGTTTTCATCAAATTGATCCTGAAATTAACACATGTGGCTAAACAACCTAGTATATTCATTGAATCAAACAAGTATATAAACACCATTAAAACTCTAAATCCATTTAAATCCATCAGTCAAAAGGAGTCATTCATCATGGTTTCCATTTCGTACAAATGTGAACTAGTTTAATTCTGAAATAATAAGACATTCAATTCACCTCATGTGAATTAGGCTCCTCTTATTATTACCAAGGCTATTTTTGTGCAATAACTTTCAAATTACATTTTGCTTCTTCCTTTAATTATTATATTCATTATGAAAAAAAAGCCCATGGACCATCTATCAATTCAATTCATTCAATTTGAAAAACAATGCAGTGCTTGATCTTGAATTTTCGTTTCTTATTGATATTAATTGTTGAATTACAAATTAGAAAGTGCCTCCCATCATTTCTCATTAGCAATGCTGATCTTTTCACTCCAAACACACACTTTTTGACACTTTGATCATAAAATTAACACATGTGGCTAAACAACTTAGTATATTGATTGAATCAAACAATTATGAACACCATTAAAACTCTAAATCCATTTAAATCCGTCAGTCAAAGGAGTCATTCATCATGGTTTCCATTTCGTACAAAAGTGAACTAGTTTAATTCTGAAATAGACATTCAATTCACCTCGTGTGAATTAGGCTCCTCTTATTGTTTCCAAGACTATTTTTCGTGCAATAACTTTCAAATTACATTTTGCTTCTTCCTTAATGATTATATTCATTATGAAAAAAAATCCCAAGGATGATCTATCAATTCAATTCATTCATTCAATTTAACAAACAATGGAGTGCTTAATCTTGAATTTTGATTTCTTATTGATATTTATTGTTGAATTCAAAATTAGACTGTGCCTCCCATCATTTCTCATTAGCAATGCTGTGTTTTTTTGACTCCAAACAGAGTTTTCATCAAATTGATCCTGAAATTAACACATGTGGCTAAACAACCTAGTATATTCATTGAATCAAACAAGTATAAACACCATTAAAACTCTAAATCCATTTAAATCCATCAGTCAAAGGAGTCATTCATCATGGTTTCCATTTCGTACAAATGTGAACTAGTTTAATTCTGAAATAATAAGACATTCAATTCACCTCATGTGAATTAGGCTCCTCTTATTATTACCAAGGCTATTTTTGTGCAATAACTTTCAAATTACATTTTGCTTCTTCCTTAATTATTATATTCATTATGAAAAAAAGCCCATGGACCATCTATCAATTCAATTCATTCAATTTGAAAAACAATGCAGTGCTTGATCTTGAATTTCGTTTCTTATTGATATTAATTGTTGAATTACAAATTAGAAAGTGCCTCCCATCATTTCTCATTAGCAATGCTGATCTTTTCACTCCAAACACACTTTTTGACACTTTGATCATAAAATTAACACATGTGGCTAAACAACTTAGTATATTGATTGAATCAAACAATTATGAACACCATTAAAACTCTAAATCCATTTAAATCCGTCAGTCAAAGGAGTCATTCATCATGGTTTCCATTTCGTACAAAAGTGAACTAGTTTAATTCTGAAATAGACATTCAATTCACCTCGTGTGAATTAGGCTCCTCTTATTGTTTCCAAGACTATTTTTCGTGCAATAACTTTCAAATTACATTTTGCTTCTTCCTTAATGATTATATTCATTATGAAAAAAATCCCAAGGATGATCTATCAATTCAATTCATTCAATTTAACAAACAATGGAGTGCTTAATCTTGAATTTTGATTTCTTATTGATATTTATTGTTGAATTCAAAATTAGACTGTGCCTCCCATCATTTCTCATTAGCAATGCTGTTCTTTTGACTCCAAACAGAGTTTTCATCAAATTGATCCTGAAATTAACACATGTGGCTAAACAACCTAGTATATTCATTGAATCAAACAAGTATAAACACCATTAAAACTCTAAATCCATTTAAATCCATCAGTCAAAGGAGTCATTCATCATGGTTTCCATTTCGTACAAATGTGAACTAGTTTAATTCTGAAATAATAAGACATTCAATTCACCTCATGTGAATTAGGCTCCTCTTATTATTACCAAGGCTATTTTTGTGCAATAACTTTCAAATTACATTTTACTTCTTCCTTAATTATTATATTCATTATGAAAAAAAGCCCATGGACCATCTATCAATTCAATTCATTCAATTTGAAAAACAATGCAGTGCTTGATCTTGAATTTCGTTTCTTATTGATATTAATTGTTGAATTACAAATTAGAAAGTGCCTCCCATCATTTCTCATTAGCAATGCTGATCTTTTCACTCCAAACACACTTTTTGACACTTTGATCATAAAATTAACACATGTGGCTAAACAACTTAGTATATTGATTGAATCAAACAATTATGAACACCATTAAAACTCTAAATCCATTTAAATCCGTCAGTCAAAGGAGTCATTCATCATGGTTTCCATTTCGTACAAAAGTGAACTAGTTTAATTCTGAAATAGACATTCAATTCACCTCGTGTGAATTAGGCTCCTCTTATTGTTTCCAAGACTATTTTTCGTGCAATAACTTTCAAATTACATTTTGCTTCTTCCTTAATGATTATATTCATTATGAAAAAAATCCCAAGGATGATCTATCAATTCAATTCATTCAATTTAACAAACAATGGAGTGCTTAATCTTGAATTTTGATTTCTTATTGATATTTATTGTTGAATTCAAAATTAGACTGTGCCTCCCATCATTTCTCATTAGCAATGCTGTTCTTTTGACTCCAAACAGAGTTTTCATCAAATTGATCCTGAAATTAACACATGTGGCTAAACAACCTAGTATATTCATTGAATCAAACAAGTATAAACACCATTAAAACTCTAAATCCATTTAAATCCATCAGTCAAAGGAGTCATTCATCATATTTTCCATTTCGTACAAAAGTGAACTAGTTTAATTCTGAAATAGACATTCAATTCACCTCGTGTGAATTAGGCTCCTCTTATTGTTTCCAAAACTATTTTTCGTGCAATAACTTTCAAATTACATTTTGCTTCTTCCTTAATGATTATATTCATTATGAAAAAAATGCCCATGGACCATCTATCACATGAATTCATTCAATTTCACAAACAATGGAGTGCTTGATCTTGAATTTCATTTCTTATTGATATTTATTATTGAATTCAAAATTAGAATGTGCCTCCCATCATTTCTCATTAGCAATGCTGTTCTTCTGACTCCAAACACAGTTTTCATCAAATTGATCCTCAAAATTAACACATGTGGCTAAACAACCTAGTACATTCATTGAATCAAACAAGTATAAACACCATTAAAAATCTAAATCCATTTAAATCCATCAGTCAAAGGAGTCATTCATCATGGTTTCCATTTCGTACAATTGTGAACTTGTTTAATTTTGAAATAATAAGACATTCAATTCACCTCATGTGAATTAGGCTCCTCTTATTATTACCAAGGCTATTTTTGTGCAATAACTTTCAAATTACATTTTGCTTCTTCCTTAATTATTACATTCATTATGAAAAAAAAGCCCATGGACCATGTATCAATTCAATTCACTCAATTTGACAAACAATGGAGTGCTTGATTTTGAATTTCATTTCTTATTGATATTAATTCTTGAATTCAAAATTAGAAAGTGCCTCCCATCATTTCTCATTAACAATGCTGTTCTTTTCATTCCAAACACACTTCTTGACACCTTGATCATGAAATTAACACATGTGGCTAAACAACATAGTATATTGATTGAATAAAACAATTATGAACACCATTAAAACTCTAAATCCATTTCAATCCGTCAGTCAAAGGACTCATTCATCATGGCTTCCATTACGTACAAATGTGAACTAGTTTAATTCTGAAATAATAGGACCTTCAATTCACCTTATGTGAATTAGGCTCCTCTTATTGTTACAAAGACTATTTTTTGTGCAATAACTTTCAAAATACATTTTGCTTCTTCCTTAATGATTATATTCATTATGAAAAAAAAAAGGCCCATGGACCATCTATCAATTCAATTCATTCAATTTGACAAACAATGGTGTGCTTGATCTTGAATTTCATTTCTTAATGATATTAATTGTTGAATTCAAAATTAGAAAGTGCCCCCCACCATTTCACATTAGCAATGCTGTCTTTTGACTCCAAACACACTTTTTGACACATTGATCATGAAATTAACACATGTCGCTAAACAACCTAGTATATTGATTGAATCAAACAATTATGAACACCATTAGAACTCTAAATCCATTTAAATCCGTCAGTCAAAGGAGTCAATCATCATGGTTTCCATTCCGTACAAATGTGAACTAGTTTAATTCTGAAATAATAAGACATTCAATTCACCTCATGTGAAGTAAGCTCCTCTTATTGTTACCAAGACTATTTTTCGTGGAATAACTTTCAAATTACATTTTGCTTCTTCCTCAATGATTATATTCATTATGAAAAAAATCTCAAGGATGATCTATCAATTCAATTCATTCAATTTAACAAACAATGGAGTGCTTGATCTTGATTTTCATTTCTTATTGATATTAATTGTTGAATTCAAAATTAGAAAGTGCCTCCCATCATTTCTCATTAGCAATGCTGTTCTTTTGACTCCAAACACACTTTTTGAAACATTGATCATGAAATTAACACATGTCGCTAAACAACCTAGTATATTGATTGAATCAAACAATTATGAACACCATTAGAACTCTAAATCCATTTAAATCCGTCAGTCAAAGGAGTCATTCATCATGGTTTCCATTCCGTACAAATGTGAACTAGTTTAATTCTGAAATAATAAGACATTCAATTCACCTCATGTGAATTAAGCTCCTCTTATTGTTACCAAGACTATTTTTCGTGGAATAACTTTCAAATTACATTTTGCTTCTTCCTTAATGATTATATTCATTATGAAAAAAAAGCGCATGGACCATCTATCAATTCAATTCATTCAATTTGAAAAACAATGGAGTGCTTGATCTTGAATTTCGTTTCTTATTGATATTAATTGTTGAATTCAAAATTAGAAAGTGCCTCCCATCATTTCTCATTAGCAATGCTGTTCTTTTGTCTCCAAACACACTTTTTGACACATTGATCATGAAATTAACACATGTGGCTAAACAACCTAGTATATTGATTGAATCAAACAAATATAAACACCATTAAAACTCAAAATCCATTTAAATTCGTCAGTCAAAGGAGTCATTCATCATGGTTTCCATTCCGTACAAATGTGAACTAGTTTAATTTTGAAATAATAAGACATTCAATTCACCTCATGTGAATTAGGCTCCTCTTATTGTTACCAAGACTATTTTTCGTGGAATAACTTTCAAATTACATTTTGCTTCTTCCTTAATGATTATATTCAATATGAAAAAAATCACAAGGATGATCTATCAATTCAATTCATTCAATTTAACAGACAATGGAGTGCTTGATCTTGAATTTCATTTCTTATTTATATTAATTGTTGAATTCAAAAGTAAAATGTGCCTCCCATCATTTCTCATTAGCAATGCTGTTCTTTTGACTCCAAACACAGTTTTCGTCAAATTGATCTTGAAATTAACACATGTGGCTAAACAACCTAGTATATTCATTGAATCCAACAAGTATAAACACCATTAAACCTCTAAATCCATTTACATCCATCAGTCAAAGGAGTCATTCATCATGGTTTCCATTTCGTACAAATGTGAACTAGTTTAATTCTGAAATAATAAAACATTCAATTCACCTCATGTGAATTAGGCTCGTCTTTTTATTACCAAGGCTATTTTTGTGCAATAACTTTCAAATTACATTTTGCTTCTTCCTTAATGATTATATTGATTATGAAAAAAAAGCCCATGGACCATCTATCAATTCAATTCATTCAATTTAACAAACAATCGTGTGCTTGATCTTCAATTTGATTTCTTATTGATATTAATTGTAGAATTCAAAATAAGAAGGTGCCTCCCATCATTTCTCATTAGCAATGCTGTTCTTTTGACTCCAAAAACACTTCTTGACACATTGATCATGAAATTAACACATGTGGCTAAACAACCTAGTATATTGATTGAATAAAACAATTATGAACACCATTAAAACTCTAAATCCATTTAAATCCATCAGTCAAAGGAGTCATTCATCATGGTTTCCATTACGTACAAATGTGAACTACTTTAATTCTGAAATAATAGGACATTCAATTCACCTTATGTGAATTACGCTCCTCTTATTGTTACGAAGACTATTTTTTGTGCAATAACTTTCAAAATACATTTTGCTTCTTCCTTAATGATTCTATTCATTATGAAAAAAAAATCCCATGGACCATCTATCAATTCAATTCATTCAATTTGACAAATAATGGAGTGCTTGAACTTAAATTTCATTTCTTATTGATATTAATTGTTGAATTCAAAATTAGAAAGTGCCTCCCATCATTTCACATTAGCAATGCTGTTCTTTTGACTCCAAACACACTTTTTGACACATTGATCATGAAATTAACACATGTCGCTAAACAACCTAGTATATTGATTGAATCAAACAATTATGAACACCATTAGAACTCTAAATCCATTTAAATCCCTCAGTCAAACGAGTCATTCATCATGGTTTCCATTCCGTACAAATGTGAACTAGTTTAATTCTGAAATAATAAGACATTCAATTCACCTCATGTGAATTAAGCTCCTCTTATTGTTACCAAGACTATTTTTCGTGGAATAACTTTCAAATTACATTTTGCTTCTTCCTTAATGATTATATTCATTATGAAAAAAAAGCGCATGGACCATCTATCAATTCAATTCATTCAATTTGAAAAACAATGGAGTGCTTGATCTTGAATTTCTTTTCTTATTGATGTTAATTGTTGAATTCAAAATTAGAAAGTGTATCCCATCATTTCTCATTAGCAATGCTGTTCTTTTGTCTCCAAACACACTTTTTGACACATTGATCATGAAATTAACACATGTGGCTAAACAACCTAGTATATTGATTGAATCAAACAAATATAAACACCATTAAAACTCAAAATCCATTTCAATTCGTCAGTCAAAGGAGTCATTCATCATGGTTTCCATTCCGTACAAATGTGAACTAATTTAATTCTGAAATAATAAGACATTCAATTCACCTCATGTGAATTAAGCTCCTCTTATTGTTACCAGACCTATTTTTCGTGGAATAACTTTCAAATTACATTTTGCTTCTTCCTTAATGATTATATTCATTATGAAAAAAAAGCGCATGGACCATCTATCAATTCAATTCATTCAATTTGAAAAACAATGGAGTGCTTGATCTTGAATTTCGTTTCTTATTGATATTAATTGTTGAATTCAAAATTAGAAAGTGCCTCCCATCATTTCTCATTAGCAATGCTGTTCTTTTGTCTCCAAACACACTTTTTGACACATTGATCATGAAATTAACACATGTGGCTAAACAACCTAGTATATTGATTGAATCAAACAAATATAAACACCATTAAAACTCAAAATCCATTTAAATTCGTCAGTCAAAGGAGTCATTCATCATGGTTTCCATTCCGTACAAATGTGAACTAGTTTAATTTTGAAATAATAAGACATTCAATTCACCTCATGTGAATTAGGCTCCTCTTATTGTTACCAAGACTATTTTTCGTGGAATAACTTTCAAATTACACATTTTGCTTCTTCCTTAATGATTATATTCAATATGAAAAAAATCACAAGGATGATCTATCAATTCAATTCATTCAATTTAACAGACAATGGAGTGCTTGATCTTGAATTTCATTTCTTATTTATATTAATTGTTGAATTCAAAAGTAGAATGTGCCTCCCATCATTTCTCATTAGCAATGCTGTTCTTTTGACTCCAAACACAGTTTTCGTCAAATTGATCTTGAAATTAACACATGTGGCTAAACAACCTAGTATATTCATTGAATCCAACAAGTATAAACACCATTAAACCTCTAAATCCATTTACATCCATCAGTCAAAGGAGTCATTCATCATGGTTTCCATTTCGTACAAATGTGAACTAGTTTAATTCTGAAATAATAAAACATTCAATTCACCTCATGTGAATTAGGCTCGTCTTTTTATTACCAAGGCTATTTTTGTGCAATAACTTTCAAATTACATTTTGCTTCTTCCTTAATGATTATATTCATTATGAAAAAAAAGCCCATGGACCATCTATCAATTCAATTCATTCAATTTGAAAAACAATGGAGTGCTTGATCTTGAATTTCGTTTCTTATTGATATTAATTGTTGAATTCAAAATTAGAAAGTGCTCCCATCATTTCTCATTGGCAATGCTGATCTTTTCACTCCAAACCCACTTTTTGACACATTGATCATGAAATTAACACATGTGGCTAAACAACTTAGTATATTGATTGAATCAAACAATTATGAACACCATTAAAACTCTAAATCCATTTAAATCCGTCAGTCAAAGGAGTCATTCATCATGGTTTCTATTTCGTACAAAAGTGAACTAGTTTAATTCTGAAATAGACATTCAATTCACCTCATGTGAATTAGGCTCCTCTTATTGTTACCAAGACTATTTTTCGTGGAATAACTTTCAAATTACATTTTGCTTCTTCCTTAATGATTATATTCATTATGAAAAAAATCACAAGGATGATCTATCAATTCAGTTAATTCAATTTAACAAATAATGGAGTGCTTGAGCTTCAATTTCATTTCTTATTTATATTAATTGTTGAATCAAAATTAGAGAGTGCCCCCCATCATTTCTCATTAGCAATGCTGTTCTTTTGACTACAAACACACTTTTTGACACATTGATCATGAAATTAACACATGTGGCTATACAACGTAGTATATTGATTGAATCAAACAATTATGAACACCATTAAAACTCTAAATCCATTTAAATCCGTCAGTCAAAGGAGTCATTCAAAATGGTTTCCATTCCGTACAAATGTGAACTACTTTAATTCTGAAATAATAAGACATTCAATTCACCTCATGTGAATTAGGCTCCTCTTATTGTTACCAAGACTATTTTTTGTGCAATAACTTTCAAATTACATTTTGCTTCTTCCTAAATGATTATATTCATTATGAAAACAATGTCCATGGACTATCTATCACATGAATTCAATCAATTAAACAAACAATGGAGGGCTTGATCTTCAATTTCATTTCTTATTGATATTAATTGTTGAATTCAAAATTAGAGAGTGCCCCCCATCATTTCTCATTAGCAATGCTGTTCTTTTGGCTCCAAACACACTTTTTGACACATTGATCCTGAAATTAACACATGTGGCTAAACAACCTGGTATATTGATTGAATCAAACAATTATGAACACCAGTAAAACTCTAAATCCATTTAAATCCGTCAGTCAAAGAAGTCATTCATCATGGTTTTCATTCCGTACAAATGTGACCTAGTTTAATTCTGAAATAATAAGATATTCAATTCACCTCATGTGAATTAGGCTCCTCTTATTGTTACCAAAGCTATTTTTCGTGCAATAACTTTCAAATTACATTTTGCTTCTTCCTTAATGATTATGTTCATTATGAAAAAAAAGCACATGGACCATCCATCAATTCAATTCATTCAATATAACAAACAATGGAGTGTTTGATCTTGAATTTTATTTCTTACTGATATTAATTGTTAATTTCAAAATTAAAAAGTGCCTCCCATCATTTCTCATTAGCAATGCTGTTCTTTTGACTCGAAACACACTTCTTGACACATTGATCATGAAATTAACACATGTGGCTAAACAACCCAGTATATTGATCGAATAAAACAATTATGAACACCATTAAAACTCTAAATCCATTTAAATCCATCACTCAAAGGAGTCATTCATCATGGATTCCATTCCGTACAAATGTGAACTAGTTTAATAATAAGACATTCAATTCACCTTATTTGAATTAGGCTCCTCTTATTGTTACCAAGACTATTTTTTGTGCAATAACTTTCAAATTACATTTTGCTTCTTCCTTAATGATTATATTCATTATGAAAAAAAAAGCCCATGGACCATCTATCAATTCGATTCATTCAATTTAACAAACAATCACGTGCTTAATCTTGAATTTGATTTCTTATTGTTATTAATTGTAGAATTCAAAATTAGAAAGTGCCTCCCATCATTTCTCATTAGCAATGCTGTTCTTTTGACTCCAAACACACTTCTTGACACATGGATCATGAAATTAACACATGTGGCTAAACAACCTAGTATATTGATTGAATAAAACAATTATGAACACCATTAAAAATCGAAATCCATTTAAATCCATCAGTCAAATGAGTCATTCATCATGGTTTCCATTACGTACAAATGTGAACTAGTTTAATTCTGAAATAATAAGACATTCAATTCACCTTATGTGAATTAGGCTCCTCTTATTGTTACCAAGACTATTTTTTGTGCAATAACTTTTCAAAATACATTTTGCTTCTTCCATAATGATTATATTCATTATGAAAAAAAAGCCCATGGACCATCTATCAATTCAATTCATTCAATTTGAAAAACAATGGAGTGCTTGATCTTGAATTTCGTATCTTATTGATATTAATTGTTGAATTCAAAATTAGAAAGTGCCTCCCATCATTTCTCAATAGCAATGCTGTTCTTTTGACTCGAAACACACTATTTGACACATTGATCATGAAATTAACACATGTGGCTAAACAACCTAGTATATTGATTGAATCAAACAATTATGAACACCATTAAAACTCTAAATCCATTTAAATCCGTCAGTCAAATTCATCATGGTTTCCATTCCGTACAAATGTGAACTAGTTTAATTCTGAAATAATAAGACATTCAATTCACCGCATGTGAATTAGGCTCCTTTTATTGTTACCAAGACTATTTTTCGTGGAATAACTTTCAAATTACATTTTGCTTCTTCCTTAATGATTATATTCATTACGAAAAAAATCCCAAGGATGATCTATCAATTCAATTCATTCAATTTAACAAACAATGGAGTGCTTGATCTTGAATGTCATTTCTTATTGATATTAATTGTTGAATTCAAAATTAGAAAGTGCCTCCCATCATTTCTCATTAGCAATGCTATTCTTTTGACTCCAAACACACTTGTTGACACATTGATCATGAAATTAACACATGTGGCTAAACAACATAGTATATTGATTGAATAAAACAATTATGAACACCACTAAAACTCTAAATCCATTTAAATCCATCAGTCAAAGGAGTCATTCATCATGGTTTCCATTCCGTACAAATGTGAACTAGTTTAATTCTAAAATAATAAGACATTCAATTTAGCTTATTTGAATTAGGCTCCTCTTATTGTTACCAAGACTATTTTTTGTCCAATAACTTTCAAATTACATTTTGCTTCTTCCTTAATGATTATATTCATTGTGAAAAAAAAGCCCATGGACCATCTATCAATTAAATTCATTCAATTTGAAAAACAATGGAGTGCTTGATCTTGAATTTCGTTTCTTATTGATATTAATTGTTCAATTCAAAATTAGAAAGTGCCTCCCATCATTTCTCATTAGCAATGCTGTTCTGTTGACTCCAAACACACTTTTTGACACATTGATCAAGAAATTAACACATGTGGCTAAACAACCTAGTATATTGATGGAATCAAACAATTATGAACACCATTAGAACTCTAAATCCATTTAAATCCGTCAGTTAAAGGAGTCATTCATCATGGTTTCCATTCCGTACAAATGTCAACTAGTTTAATTCTGAAATAATAAGACATTCAATTCACCTCATGTGACTTAAGCTCCTCTTATTGTTACCAAGTCTATTTTTCGTGGAATAACTTTCAAATTACATTTTGCTTCTTCCTTAATGATTATATTCATTATGAAAAAAATCCCAAGGATGATCTATCAATTCAATTCATTCAATTTAACAAACAATGGAGTGCTTGATCTTGAATTTCATTTCTTATTGATGTTTATTGTTGAATTCAAAATTAGAATATGCCTCCCATCATTTCTCATTAGCAATGCTGTTCTTTTGACTCCAAACAGAGTTTTCATCAAATTGATCCTGAAATTAACACATGTGGCTAAACAACCTAGTATATTCATTGAATCAAACAAGTATAAACACCATTAAAACTCTAAATCCATTTAAATCCATCAGTCAAAGGAGTCATTCATCATGGTTTCCATTTCCTACAAATGTGAACTAGTTTAATTCTGAAATAGACATTCAATTCACCTCGTGTGAATTAGGCTCCTCTTATTGTTACCAAGACTATTTTTCGTGGAATAACTTTCAAATTACATTTTGCTTCTTCCTTAATGATTATATTCATTATGAA
Organism: Ceriops zippeliana; assembly: GCA_037897445.1. Classification (NCBI taxonomy): domain Eukaryota; kingdom Viridiplantae; phylum Streptophyta; class Magnoliopsida; order Malpighiales; family Rhizophoraceae; genus Ceriops; species Ceriops zippeliana. The sequence continues at coordinate 112,112 of JBAPLH010001619.1, forward strand.
AAAAATCACAAGGATGATCTATCAATTCAATTCATTCAATTTAACAGACAATGGAGTGCTTGATCTTGAATTTCATTTCTTATTTATATTAATTGTTGAATTCAAAATTAGAATGTGCCTCCCATCATTTCTCATTAGCAATGCTGTTCTTTTGACTCCAAACACAGTTTTCGTCAAATTGATCTTGAAATTAACACATGTGGCTAAACAACCTAGTATATTCATTGAATCAAACAAGTATAAACACCATTAAATCTCTAAATCCATTTACATCCATCAGTCAAAGGAGTCATTCATCATGGTTTCCATTTCGTGCAAATGTGAACTAGTTTAATTCTAAAATAATAAGACATTCAATTCACCTCATGTGAATTAGGCTCCTCTTATTATTACCAAGGCTATTTTTGTGCAATAACTTTCAAAATACATTTTGCTTCTTCCTTAATGATTATATTCATTATGAAAAAAATGCCCATGGACCATCTATCACATGAATTCATTCAATTTAACAAACAATGGAGTGCTTGAGCTTCAATTTCATTTCTTATTTATATTAATTGTTGAATGCAAAATTAGAGAGTGCCCCCCATCATTTCTCATTAGCAATGCTGTTCTTTTGACTACAAACACATTTATTGACACATTGATCATGAAATTAACACATGTGGCTATACAATCTAGTATATTGATTGAATCAAACAATTATGAACACCATTCAAACTCTAAATCCATTTAAATCGGTCAGTCAAAGGAGTCATTCAACATGGTTTCCATTCCGTACAAATGTGAACTAGTTTAATTCTGAAATAATAAGATATTCAATTCACCTCATGTGAATTAGGCTCCTCTTATTGTTACCAAGACTATTTTTTGTGCAATAACTTTCAAATTACATTTTGCTTTTTCCTAAATGATTATATTCCTTGTGAAAAAAATGCCCATGGACTATCTATCACATGAATTCAATCAATTAAACAAACAATGGAGTGCTTGGTCTTCAATTTCATTTCTTATTGATATTAATTGTTGAATTCAAAATTAGAGAGTGACCCCCATCATTTCTCATTAGCAATGCTGTTCTTTTGACTCCAAACACACTTTTTGATACATTGATCCTGAAATTAACACATGTGGCTAAACAACTTAGTATATTGATTGAATCAAACAATTATGAACACCATTAAAACTCTAAATCCATTTAAATCCGCCAGTCAAAGGAGTCATTCATCATGGTTTCCATTTCGTACAAAAGTGAACTAGTTTAATTCTGAAATAGACATTCAATTCACCTCGTGTGAATTAGGCTCCTCTTATTGTTTCCAAGACTATTTTTCGTGCAATAACTTTCAAATTACATTTTGCTTCTTCCTTAATGATTATATTCATTATGAAAAAAATGCCCATGGACCATCTATCACATGAATTCATTCAATTTAACAAACAATGGAGTGCTTGATCTTCAATTTCATTTCTTATTGATATTTATTGTTGAATTCAAAATTAGAATGTGCCTCCCATCATTTCTCATTAGCAATGCTGTTCTTTTGACTCCAAACACAGTTTTCGTCAAATTGATCCTGAAATTAACACATGTGGCTAAACAACCTAGTATATTCATTGAATCCAACAAGTATAAACACCATTAAACCTCTAAATCCATTTACATCCATCAGTCAAAGGAGTCATTCATCATGGTTTCCATTTCGTGCAAATGTGAACTAGTTTAATTCTAAAATAATAAGACATTCAATTCACCTCATGTGAATTAGGCTCCTCTTATTATTACCAAGGCTATTTTTGTGCAATAACTTTCAAATTACATTTTGCTTCTTCCTTAATGATTATATTCATTATGAAAAAAATGCCCTTGGACCATCTATCACATGAATTCATTCAATTTAATAAATAATGGAGTGCTTGAGCTTCAATTTCATTTCTTATTTATATTAATTGTTGAATTCAAAATTAGAGAGTGCCCCCCATCATTTCTCATTAGCAATGCTGTTCTTTTGACTACAAACACACTTTTTGACACATTGATCATGAAATTAACACATGTGGCTATACAACCTAGTATATTGATTGAATCAAACAATTGTGAACACCATTAAAACTCTAAATCCATTTAAATCCGTCAGTCAAAGGAGTCATTCAACATGGTTTCCATTCCGTTCAAATGTGAACGAGTTTAATTCTGAAATAATAAGACATTCAATTCACCTCATGTGAATTAAGCTCCTATCGTTACCAAGACTATTTTTTGTGCAATAACTTTCAAATTACATTTTGCTTCTTCCTAAATGATTATATTCATTGTGAAAAAAATGCACATGGACTCTCTATCACATGAATTCATTCAATTTAACAAACAATGGATTGCTTGATCTTCAATTTCATTTCTTATGGATATTAATTGTTGAATTCAAAATTAGAGAGTGCCCCCCATCATTTCTCATTAGCAATGCTGTTCTTTTGACTCCAAACACACTTTTTGACACATTGATCCTAAAATTAACACATGTGGCTAGACAATCTAATATAGTCATTGAATCAAACAACTATAAACACCATTAAAACTCTAAATCCATTCAAATCCATCAGTCAAAGGAGTCATTCATCACGGTTTCCAGTCCGTGCAAATGTGAACTTGTTTAATTCTGAAATAATAAGACATTCTATTCACCTCATGTGAATTAGGCTCTTCTTATTGTTACCCAGACTATTTGTCATGCAATAACTTTCAAATTACATTTTGCTTCTTCCTTAATGATTATATTCATTATGAAAAAAAAGCCCATGGACCATCTATCAATTAAATTCATTCAATTTGAAAAACAATGGAGTGCTTGATCTTGAATTTCGTTTCTTATTGATATTAATTGTTGAATTCAAAATTAGAAAGTGCCTCCCATCATTTCTCATTAGCAATGCTGTTCTTTTGACTCCAAACACACTTGTTGACATATTGATCATGAAATTAACACATGTGACTAAACAACATAGTATATTGATTGAATAAAACAATTATGAACACCACTAAAACTCTAAATCCATTTAAATCCATCAGTCAAAAGAGTCATTCATCATAGTTTCCATATCGTACAAATGTGAACTAGTTTAATTCTAAAATAATAAGACATTTAATTCAGCTTATTTGAATTAGGCTCCTCTTATTGTTACCAAGACTATTTTTTGTCCAATAACTTTCAAATTACATTTTGCTTCTTCCTTAATGATTATATTCATTATGAAAAAAAAAGCCCATGGACCATCTATCAATTCAATTCATTCAATTTAACAAACAATCGTGTGCTTGATCTTCAATTTGATTTCTTATTGATATTAATTGTAGAATTCAAAATAAGAAAGTGCCTCCCATCATTTCTCATTAGCAATGTTGTTCTTTTGACTCCAAAAACACTTCTTGACACATTGATCATGAAATTAACACATGTGGCTAAACAACCTAGTATATTGATTGAATAAAACAATTATGAACACCATTAAAACTCTAAATCCATTTAAATCTGTCAGTCAAAGGAGTCATTCATCATGGTTTCCATTACGTACAAATGTGAACTAGTTTAATTCTGAAATAATAGGACATTCAATTCACCTTATGTGAATTAGGCTCCTCTTATTGTTACGAAGACTATTTTTTGTGCAATAACTTTCAAAATACATTTTGCTTCTTCCTTAATGATTATATTCATTATGAAAAAAAAAGCCCATGGACCATCTATCAATTCAATTCATTCAATTTGACAAATAATGGAGTGCTTGATCTTGAATTTCATTTCTTATTGATATTAATTGTTGAATTCAAAATTAGAAAGTACATCCCATCATTTCACGTTAGCAATGCTGTTCTTTTGACTCCAAATACACTTTTTGACACATTGATCATGAAATTAACACATGTCGCTAAGCAACCTAGTATATTGATTGAAGCAAACAATTATGAACACCATTAGAACTCTAAATCCATTTAAATCCGTCAGTCAAACGAGTCAATCATCATGGTTTCCATTCTGTACAAATGTGAACTAGTTTAATTTTGAAATAATAAGACATTCAATTCACCTCATGTGAATTAAGCTCTTCTTATTGTTACCAAGACTATTTTTCGTGGAATAACTTTCAAATTACATTTTGCTTCTTCCTTAATGATTATATTCATTATGAAAAAAATCCCAAGGATGATCTATCAATTCAATTCATTCAATTTAACAAACAATGGAGTGCTTGATCTTGATTTTCATTTCTTATTGATATTAATTGTTGAATTCAAAATTAGAAAGTGCCTCCCATCATTTCACATTAGCAATGCTGTTCTTTTGACTCCAAACACACTTTTTGACACATTGATCATGAAATTAACACATGTCGCTAAACAACCTAGTATATTGATTGAATCAAACAATTATGAACACCATTCGAACTCTAAATCCATTTAAATCCGTCAGTCAAAGGAGTCATTCATCATGGTTTCCATTCCGTACAAATGTGGAATAGTTTAATTCTGAAATAATAAGACATTCAATTCACCTCATGTGAATTAAGCTCCTCTTATTGTTACCAAGACTATTTTTCGTGGAATAACTTTCAAATTACATTTTGCTTCTTCCTTAATGATTATATTCATTATGAAAAAAAAAGCGCATGGACCATCTATCAATTCAATTCATTCAATTTGAAAAACAATGGAGTGCTTGATCTTGAATGTCGTTTCTTCTTGATATTAATTGTTGAATTCAAAATTAGAAAGTGCCTCCCATCATTTCTCATTAGCAATGCTGTTCTTTTGACTCCAAACACACTTGTTGACACATTGATCATGAAATTAACACATGTGACTAAACAACATAGTATATTGATTGAATAAAACAATTATGAACACCACTAAAAATCTAAATCCATTTAAATCCATCAGTCAAAGGAGTCATTCATCATAGTTTCCATATCGTACAAATGTGAACTAGTTTAATTCTAAAATAATAAGACATTTAATTCAGCTTATTTGAATTAGGCTCCTCTTATTGTTACCAAGACTATTTTTTGTCCAATAACTTTCAAATTACATTTTGCTTCTTCCTTAATGATTATATTCATTATGAAAAAAAAGCCCATGGACCATCTATCAATTCAATTCATTCAATTTAACAAACAATCGTGTGCTTGATCTTCAATTTGATTTCTTATTGATATTAATTGTAGAATTCAAAATAAGAAAGTTCCTCCCATCATTTCTCATTAGCAATGCTGTCCTTTTGACTCCAAAAACACTTCTTGACACATTGATCATGAAATTAACACATGTGGCTAAACAACCTAGTATATTGATTGAATAAAACAATTATGAACACCATTAAAACTCTAAATCCATTTAAATCCGTCAGTCAAAGGAGTCATTCATCATGGTTTCCATTACGTACAAATGTGAACTAGTTTAATTCTGAAATAATAGGACATTCAATTCACCTTATGTGAATTAGGCTTTTCTTATTGTTACGAAGACTATTTTTTGTGCAATAACTTTCAAAATACATTTTGCTTCTTCCTTAATGATTCTATTCATTATGAAAAAAAAAGCCCATGGACCATCTATCAATTCAATTCATTCAATTTGACAAATAATGGAGTGCTTGATCTTGAATTTCATTTCTTATTGATATTAATTGTTGAATTCAAAATTAGAAAGTGCCTCCCATCATTTCACATTAGCAATGCTGTTCTTTTGACTCCAAACACACTTTTTGACACATTGATCATGAAATTAACACATGTCGCTAAACAACTTTGTATATTGATTGAATCAAACAATTATGAACACCATTAGAACTCTAAATCCATTTAAATCCGTCAGTCAAACGAGTCATTCATCATGGTTTCCATTCCGTACAAATGTGAACTAGTTTAATTCTGAAATAATAAGACATTCAATTCACCTCATGTGAATTAAGCTTCTCTTATTATTACCAAGACTATTTTTCGTGGAATAACTTTCAAATTACATTTTGCTTCTTCCTTAATGATTATATTCATTATGAAAAAAAAGCGCATGGACCATCTACCAATTCAATTCATTCAATTTGAAAAACAATGGAGTGCTTGATCTTGAATTTCGTTTCTTATTGATATTAATTGTTGAATTCAAAATTAGAAAGTGCCTCCCATCATTTCTCATTAGCAATGCTGTTCTTTTGTCTCCAAACACACTTTTTGACACATTGATCATGAAATTAACACATGTGGCTAAGCAACCTAGTATATTGATTGAATCAAACAAATATAAACACCATTAAAACTCAAAATCCATTTAAATTCGTCAGTCAAAGGAGTCATTCATCATGGTTTTCATTCCGTACAAATGTGAACTAGTTTAATTCTGAAATAATAAGACATTCAATTCACCTCATGTGAATTAAGCTCCTCTTATTGTTACCAGACCTATTTTTTGTGGAATAACTTTCAAATTACATTTTGCTTCTTCCTTACTGATTATATTCATTATGAAAAAAAAGCGCATGGACCATCTATCAATTCAATTCATTCAATTTGAAAAACAATGGAGTGCTTGATCTTGAATTTCGTTTCTTATTGATATTAATTGTTGAATTCAAAATTAGAAAGTGCCTCCCATCATTTCTCATTAGCAATGCTGTTCTTTTGTCTCCAAACACACTTTTTGACACATTGATCATGAAATTAACACATGTGGCTAAACAACCTAGTATATTGATTGAATAAAACAATTATGAACACCATTAAAACTCTAAATCCATTTAAATCCGTCAGTCAAAGGAGTCATTCATCATGGTTTCCATTCCGTACAAATGTGAACTAGTTTAATTCTGAAATAATAAGACATTCAATTCACCTCATGTGAATTAGGCTCCTCTTATTGTTACCAAGACTATTTTTCGTGGAATAACTTTCAAATTACATTTTGCTTCTTCCTTAATGATTATATTCATTATGAAAAAAATGCCCATGGACCATCTATCACATGAATTCATTCAATTTAACAAACAATGGAGTGCTTGATCTTCAATTTCATTTCTTATTGAGATTTATTGTTGAATTCAAAATTAGAATGTGCCTCCCATCTTTTCTCATTAGCAATGCTGTTCTTTTGACTCCAAACACAGTTTTCGTCAAATTGATCCTAAAATTAACACATGTGGCTAAACAACCTAGTATATTCATTGAATCCAACAAGTATAAACACCATTAAACCTCTAAATCCATTTACATCCATCAGTCAAAGGAGTCATTCATCATGGTTTCCATTTCGTACAAATGTGAACTAGTTTAATTCTAAAATAATAAGACATTCAATTCACCTCATGTGAAATAGGCTCCTCTTATTATTACCAAGGCTATTTTTGTGCAATAACTTTCAAATTACATTTTGCTTCTTCCTTAATGATTATATTCATTATGAAAAAAATGCCCTTGGACCATCTATCACATGAATTCATTCAATTTAACAAATAATGGAGTGCTTGAGCTTCAATTTCATTTCTTATTTATATTAATTGTTGAATTCAAAATTAGAGAGTGCCCCCCATCATTTCTCATTAGCAATGCTGTTCTTTGGACTACAAACACACTTTTTGACACATTGATCATGAAATTAACACATGTGGCTATACAACCTAGTATATTGATTGAATCAAACAATTATGAACACCATTAAAACTCTAAATCCATTTAAATCCGTCAGTCAAAAGAGTCATTCAACATGGTTTCCATTCCGTACAAATGTGAACGAGTTTAATTCTGAAATAATAAGACATTCAATTCACCTCATGTGAATTAAGCTCCTCTTATTGTTACCAAGACTATTTTTCGTGGAATAACTTTCAAATTACATTTTGCTTCTTCCTTAATGATTATATTCATTATGAAAAAAAAGCGCATGGACCATCTATCAATTCAATTCATTCAATTTGAAAAACAATGGAGTGCTTGATCTTGTATTTCGTTTCTTATTGATATTAATTGTTGAATTCAAAATTAGAAAGTGCCTCCCATCATTTCTCATTAGCAATGCTGTTCTTTTGACTCCAAACACACTTGTTGACACATTGATCATGAAATTAACACATGTGACTAAACAACATAGTATATTTATTGATTGAATAAAACAATTATGAACACCACTAAAACTCTAAATCCATTTAAATCCATCAGTCAAAGGAGTCATTCATCATAGTTTCCATATCGTACAAATGTGAACTAGTTTAATTCTAAAATAAGAAGAAATTTAATTCAGCTTATTTGAATTAGGCTCCTCTTATTGTTACCAAGACTATTTTTTGTCCAATAACTTACAAATTACATTTTGCTTCTTCCTTAATGATTATATTCATTATGAAAAAAAAGCCCATGGACCATCTATCAATTCAATTCATTCAATTTAACAAACAATCGTGTGCTTGATCTTCAATTTGATTTCTTATTGATATTAATTGTAGAATTCAAAATAAGAAGGTGCCTCCCATCATTTCTCATTAGCAATGATGTTCTTTTGACTCCAAAAACACTTCTTGACACATTGATCATGAAATTAACACATGTGGCTAAACAACCTAGTATATTGATTGAATAAAACAATTATGAACACCATTAAAACTCTAAATCCATTTAAATCCATCAGTCAAAGGAGTCATTCATCATGGTTTCCATTACGTACAAATGTGAACTACTTTAATTCTGAAATAATAGGACATTCAATTCACCTTATGTGAATTACGCTCCTCTTATTGTTACGAAGACTATTTTTTGTGCAATAACTTTCAAAATACATTTTGCTTCTTCCTTAATGATTCTATTCATTATGAAAAAAAAATCCCATGGACCATCTATCAATTCAATTCATTCAATTTGACAAATAATGGAGTGCTTGATCTTAAATTTCATTTCTTATTGATATTAATTGTTGAATTCAAAATTAGAAAGTGCCTCCCATCATTTCACATTAGCAATGCTGTTCTTTTGACTCCAAACACACTTTTTGACACATTGATCATGAAATTAACACATGTCGCTAAACAACCTAGTATATTGATTGAATCAAACAATTATGAACACCATTAGAACTCTAAATCCATTTAAATCCCTCAGTCAAACGAGTCATTCATCATGGTTTCCATTCCGTACAAATGTGAACTAGTTTAATTCTGAAATAATAAGACATTCAATTCACCTCATGTGAATTAAGCTCCTCTTATTGTTACCAAGACTATTTTTCGTGGAATAACTTTCAAATTACATTTTGCTTCTTCCTTAATGATTATATTCATTATGAAAAAAAAGCGCATGGACCATCTATCAATTCAATTCATTCAATTTGAAAAACAATGGAGTGCTTGATCTTGAATTTCTTTTCTTATTGATGTTAATTGTTGAATTCAAAATTAGAAAGTGTCTCCCATCATTTCTCATTAGCAATGCTGTTCTTTTGTCTCCAAACACACTTTTTGACACATTGATCATGAAATTAACACATGTGGCTAAACAACCTAGTATATTGATTGAATCAAACAAACACCATTAAAACTCAAAATCCATTTAAATTCGTCAGTCAAAGGAGTCATTCATCATGGTTTCCATTCCGTACAAATGTGAACTAGTTTAATTCTGAAATAATAAGACATTCAATTCACCTCATGTGAATTAGGCTCCTCTTATTGTTACCAAGACTATTTTTCGTGGAATAACTTTCAAATTACATTTTGCTTCTTCCTTAATGATTATATTCATTATGAAAAAAATCACAAGGATGATCTATCAATTCAATTCATTCAATTTAACAGACAATGGAGTGCTTGATCTTGAATTTCATTTCTTATTTATATTAATTGTTGAATTCAAAATTAGAATGTGCCTCCCATCATTTCTCATTAGCAATGCTGTTCTTTTGACTCCAAACACAGTTTTCGTCAAATTGATCTTGAAATTAACACATGTGGCTAAACAACCTAGTATATTCATTGAATCCAACAAGTATAAACACCATTAAACCTCTAAATCCATTTACATCTATAAGTCAAAGGAGTCATTCATCATGGTTTCCATTTCGTACAAATGTGAACTAGTTTAATTCTGAAATAATAAGACATTCTATTCACCTCATGTGAATTAGTCTCTTCTTATTGTTACCCAGACTATTTGTCCTGCAATAACTTTCAAATTACATTTTGCTTCTTCGTTAATGATTATATTCATTATGAAAAAAAAAGCCCATGGACCATCTATCAATTAAATTCATTCAATTTGAAAAACAATGGAGTGCTTGATCTTCAATATCGTTTCTTATTGATATTAATTGTTGAATTCAAAATTAGAAAGTGCCTCCCATCATTTCTCATTAGCAATGCTGTTCTTTTGACTCCAAACACACTTGTTGACACATTGATCATGAAATTAACACATGTGACTAAACAACATAGTATATTGATTGAATAAAACAATTATGAACACCACTAAAACTCTAAATCAATTTAAATCCGTCAGTCAAAGGAGTCATTCATCATAGTTTCCATATCGTACAAATGTGAACTAGTTTAATTCTAAAATAATAAGACATTTAATTCAGCTTATTTGAATTAGGCTTCTCTTATTGTTACCAAGACTATTTTTTGTCCAATAACTTTCAAATTACATTTTGCTTCTTCCTTAATGATTATATTCATTATGAAAAAAAAGCCCATGGACCATCTATCAATTCAATTCATTCAATTTAACAAACAATCGTGTGCTTGATCTTTCATTTGATTTCTTATTGATATTAATTGTAGAATTCAAAATAAGAAAGTGCCTCCCATCATTTCTCATTAGCAATGCTGTTCTTTCGACTCCAAAAACACTTCTTGACACATTGATCATGAAATTAACACATGTGGCTAAACAACCTAGTATATTGATTGAATAAAACAATTATGAACACCATTAAAACTCTAAATCCATTTAAATCCATCAGTCAAAGGAGTCATTCATCATGGTTTACATTACGTACAAATGTGAACTAGTTTAATTCTGAAATAATAAGACATTCAATTCACCTTATTTGAATTCGGCTCCTCTTAGTGTTACCAAGACTATTTTTTGTGCAATAACTTTCAAAATACATTTTGCTTCTTCCTTAATGATTATATTCATTATGAAAAAAAAAGCCCATGGACCATCTATCAATTAAATTCATTCAATTTGAAAAACAATGGAGTGCTTGATCTTGAATGTCGTTTCTTATTGATATTAATTGTTGAATTCAAAATTAGAAAGTGCCTCCCATCATTTCACATTAGCAATGCTGTTCTTTTGACTCCAAACATACTTGTTGATACATTGATCATGAAATTAACACATGTAGCTAAACAACATAGTATATTGATTGAATAAAACAATTATGAACACCACTAAAACTCTAAATCCATTTAAATCCATCAGTCAAAGGAGTCATTCATCATGGTTTCCATTCCGTACAAATGTGAACTAGTTTAATTCTAAAATAATAAGACATTTAATTCAGCTTATTTGAATTAGGCTCCTCTTATTGTTACCAAGACTATTTTTCCTGGAATAACTTTCAAATTACATTTTGCTTCTTCCTTAATGATTATATTCATTATGAAAAAAAAAGCGCATGGACCATCTATCAATTCAATTCATTCAATTTGAAAAACAATGGAGTGCTTGATCTTGAATTTCGTTTCTTATTGATATTAATTGTTCAATTCAAAATTAGAAAGTGCCTCCCATCATTTCTCATTAGCAATGCTGTTCTCTTGATTCCAAACACACCTTTTGACACATTGATCATGAAATTAACACATGTCGCTAAATAACCTAGTATACTGATTGAATCAAACAATTATGAACACCATTAGAACTCTAAATCCATTTAAATCCATCAGTCAAAGGAGTCACTCATCATGGTTTCCATTTCGTACAAATGTGAACTAGTTTAATTCTAAAATAATAAGACATTCAATTCACCTCATGTGAATTAAGCTCCTCTTATTGTTACCAAGTCTATTTTTCGTGGAATAACTTTCAAATTACATTTTGCTTCTTCCTTAATGATTATATTCATTAAGAAAATATTCCCATGGATGATCTATCAATTCAATTCATTCAATTTAACAAACAATGGAGTGCTTGATCTTGAATTTCATTTCTTAATGATATTTATTGTTGAATTCAAAATTAGAATCTGCCTCCCATCATTTCTCATTAGCAATGCTGTTCTTTTGACTCCAAACACAGTTTTCGGCAAATTGATCCTGAAATTAACACATGTGGCTAAACAACCTAGTATATTCATTTAATCAAACAAGTATAAACACCATTAAAACTCTAAATCCATTTAAATCCATCAGTCAAAGGAGTCATTCATGATGGTTTCCATTTCGTACAAATGTGAACTAGTTTAATTATGAAATAATAAGACATTCAATTCACCTCATGTGAATTAGGCTCCTCGTATTATTACCAAGGCTATTTTTGTGCAATAAATTTCAAATTACATTTTGCTTCTTTCTTAATTATTATATTCATTATGAAAAAAAAGCCCATGGACCATCTATCAATTCAATTCATTCAATTTGACAAACAATGGAGTGCTTGATTTTGAATTTCATTTCTTATTGATATTAATTGTTGAATTCAAAATTAGAAAGTTCCTCCCATCATTTCTCATTAACAATGCTGTTCTTTTGACTCCAAAAACACTTCTTGACACATTGATCATGAAATTAACACATGTGGCTTAGCAACATAGGATATTGATTGAATAAAACAATTATGAACACCATTAAAACTCTAAATCCATTTAAATCCGTCAGTCAAAGGAGTCATTCATCATGGTTTCCATTACATACAAATGTGAACTAGTTTAATTCTGAAATAATAGGACATTCAATTCACCTTATGTTAATTAGGCTCCTCTTATTGTTATGAAGACTATTTTTTGTGCAATAACTTTCAAAATACATTTTTCTTCTTCCTTAATGATTATATTCATCATGAAAAAAAAGCCCATGGATCATCTATCAATTCAATTCATTTAATTTGAAAAACAATGGAGTGCTTGATCTTGAATTTCGGTTCTTATTGATATTAATTGTTGAATTAAAAATTAGAAAGTGCCTCCCATCATTTCTCATTAGCGATGCTGTTCTTTTGACTCCAAACACACTTTTTGACACATTGATCATGAAATTAACACATGTGGCTAAACAACCTAGTATATTGATTGAATAAAACAATTATGAACACCATTAAAACTCTAAATCCATTTAAATCCATCAGTCAAAGGAGTCATTCATCATGGTTTACATTACGTACAAATGTGAACTAGTTTAATTCTGAAATAATAAGACATTCAATTCACCTTATTTGAATTCGGCTCCTCTTATTGTTACCAAGACTATTTTTTGTGCAATAACTTTCAAAATACATTTTGCTTCTTCCTTAATGATTATATTCATTATGAAAAAAAAAGCCCATGGACCATCTATCAATTAAAT
>JBAPLH010001620.1:0-13683 GCA_037897445.1 Ceriops zippeliana
CAAAAAGGTATAAGCACCATTAAAACTCTAAATCTATTTAAATCCATCAGCGAAACGAGTCATTCATCATGGTTTGCATTACTTGCAAATGTGAACTGGTTTAATTCCTAAAGAATGAGGCATTCTAATCACCTCATGTGAATTAAGCTCCTTTTCTTGTTACCAGATCTATTTTTCATGCAATAACAACAAAATTAACCTTTGTTTCTTTCTTAATAACTATGTTCATTATGAAGAAAATGCCGATGGAACAACTACAAGATGAATTCATTCAATTTAACAAACAGTGGAGTCCTTGATCTTCAATTTCATTTCTTATTGATATTAATTGCTGAATTCAAAAATAGAGAGTACCTCCCGTAATTTCTAGTTAGCAAGGCTCCTCTTTTGATTCGAAACACACTTTTGGACACATTGATCATGAAATTAACACATGTAGCTAAACAACCTAGGATATTAATTGAATCAAAAAGGTATAAGCACCATTAAAACTCTAAATCTATTTAAATCCATCAGCAAAACGATTCATTCATCACGGTTTGCATTACGTGCAAATGTGAACTGGTTTAATTCCTAAAGAATCAGACATTCTAATCACCTCATGTGAATTAAGCTCCTTTTCTTGTTACCAAATCTATTTTTCATGCAATAACAACAAAATTAACCTTTGTTTCTTTCTTAATAACTATGTTCATTATGAAGAAAATGCCGATGGAACAACTACAAGATGAATTCATTCAATTTAACAAACAAGTGGAGTCCTTGATCTTCAATTTCATTTCTTATTGATATTAATTGCTGAATTCAAAAATAGAGAGTACCTCCCATAATTTCTGGTTAGCAAGGCTCCTCTTTTGATTCGAAACACACTTTTGGACACATTGATCATGAAATTAACACATGTAGCTAAACAACCTAGTATATTAATTGAATCAAAAAGGTATAAGCACCATTAAAACTCTAAATCTATTTAAATCCATCAGCGAAACGAGTCATTCATCATGGTTTGCATTACTTGCAAATGTGAACTAGTTTAATTCCTAAAGAATGAGGCATTCTAATCACCTCATGTGAATTAAGCTCCTTTTCTTGTTACCAGATCTATTTTTCATGCAATAACAACAAAATTAACCTTTGTTTCTTTCTTAATAACTATGTTCATTATGAAGAAAATGCCGATGGAACAACTACAAGATGAATTCATTCAATTTAACAAACAGTGGAGTCCTTGATCTTCAATTTCATTTCTTATTGATATTAATTGCTGAATTCAAAAATAGAGAGTACCTCCCATAATTTCTAGTTAGCAAGGCTCCTCTTTTGATTCGAAACACACACTTTTGGACACATTGATCATGAAATTAACACATGTAGCTAAACAACCTAGGATATTAATTGAATCAAAAAGGTATAAGCACCATTAAAACTCTAAATCTATTTAAATCCATCAGCAAAACGATTCATTCATCACGGTTTGCATTACGTGCAAATGTGAACTGGTTTAATTCCTAAAGAATCAGGCATTCTAATCACCTCATGTGAATTAAGCTCCTTTTCTTGTTACCAGATCTATTTTTCATGCAATAACAACAAAATTAACCTTTGTTTCTTTCTTAATAACTATGTTCATTATGAAGAAAATGCCGATGGAACAACTACAAGATGAATTCATTCAATTTAACAAACAGTGGAGTCCTTGATCTTCAATTTCATTTCTTATTGATATTAATTGCTGAATTCAAAAATAGAGAGTACCTCCCATAATTTCTGGTTAGCAAGGCTCCTCTTTTGATTCGAAACACACTTTTGGACACATTGATCATGAAATTAACACATGTAGCTAAACAACCTAGTATATTAATTGAATCAAAAAGGTATAAGCACCATTAAAACTCTAAATCTATTTAAATCCATCAGCGAAACGAGTCATTCATCATGGTTTGCATTACTTGCAAATGTGAACTGGTTTAATTCCTAAAGAATGAGGCATTCTAATCACCTCATGTGAATTAAGCTCCTTTTTCTTGTTACCAGATCTATTTTTCATGCAATAACAACAAAATTAACCTTTGTTTCTTTCTTAATAACTATGTTCATTATGAAGAAAATGCCGATGGAACAACTACAAGATGAATTCATTCAATTTAACAAACAGTGGAGTCCTTGATCTTCAATTTCATTTCTTATTGATATTAATTGCTGAATTCAAAAATAGAGAGTACCTCCCATAATTTCTGGTTAGCAAGGCTCCTCTTTTGATTCGAAACACACTTTTGGACACATTGATCATGAAATTAACACATGTAGCTAAACAACCTAGTATATTAATTGAATCAAAAAGGTATAAGCACCATTAAAACTCTAAATCTATTTAAATCCATCAGCAAAACGATTCATTCATCATGGTTTGCATTACTTGCAAATGTGAACTAGTTTAATTCCTAAAGAATGAGGCATTCTAATCACCTCATGTGAATTAAGCTCCTTTTCTTGTTACCAGATCTATTTTTCATGCAATAACAACAAAATTAACCTTTGTTTCTTTCTTAATAACTATGTTCATTATGAAGAAAATGCCGATGGAACAACTACAAGATGAATTCATTCAATTTAACAAACAGTGGAGTCCTTGATCTTCAATTTTTCATTTCTTATTGATATTAATTGCTGAATTCAAAAAATAGAGAGTACCTCCCATAATTTCTGGTTAGCAAGGCTCCTCTTTTGATTCGAAACACACTTTTGGACACATTGATCATGAAATTAACACATGTAGCTAAACAACCTAGTATATTAATTGAATCAAAAAAGGTATAAGCACCATTAAAACTCTAAATCTATTTAAATCCATCAGCGAAACGAGTCATTCATCATGGTTTGCATTACTTGCAAATGTGAACTGGTTTAATTCCTAAAGAATGAGGCATTCTAATCACCTCATGTGAATTAAGCTCCTTTTCTTGTTACCAGATCTATTTTTCATGCAATAACAAACAAAATTAACCTTTGTTTCTTTCTTAATAACTATGTTCATTATGAAGAAAAATGCCGATGGAACAACTACAAGATGAATTCATTCAATTTAACAAACAGTGGAGTCCTTGATCTTCAATTTCATTTCTTATTGATATTAATTGCTGAATTCAAAAATAGAGAGTACCTCCCATAATTTCTGGTTAGCAAGGCTCCTCTTTTGATTCGAAACACACTTTTGGACACATTGATCATGAAATTAACACATGTAGCTAAACAACCTAGTATATTAATTGAATCAAAAAGGTATAAGCACCATTAAAACTCTAAATCTATTTAAATCCATCAGCAAAAAACGAGTCATTCATCATGGTTTGCATTACTTGCAAATGTGAACTGGTTTAATTCCTAAAGAATCAGGCATTCTAATCACCTCATGTGAATTAAGCTCCTTTTCTTGTTACCAGATCTATTTTTCATGCAATAACAACAAAATTAACCTTTGTTTCTTTCTTAATAACTATGTTCATTATGAAGAAAATGCCGATGGAACAACTACAAGATGAATTCATTCAATTTTTTAAAACAGTGGAGTCCTTGATCTTCAATTTCATTTCTTATTGATATTAATTGCTGAAATTCAAAAATAGAGAGTACCTCCCATAATTTCTGGTTAGCAAGGCTCCTCTTTTGATTCGAAACACACTTTTGGACACATTGATCATGAAATTAACACATGTAGCTAAACAACCTAGTATATTAATTGAATCAAAAAAGGTATAAGCACCATTAAAACTCTAAATCTATTTAAATCCATCAGCGAAACGAGTCATTCATCATGGTTTGCATTACTTGCAAATGTGAACTGGTTTAATTCCTAAAGAATGAGGCATTCTAATCACCTCATGTGAATTAAGCTCCTTTTCTTGTTACCAGATCTATTTTTCATGCAATAACAACAAAATTAACCTTTGTTTCTTTCTTAATAACTATGTTCATTATGAAGAAAATGCCGATGGAACAACTACAAGATGAATTCATTCAATTTAACAAACAGTGGAGTCCTTGATCTTCAATTTCATTTCTTATTGATATTAATTGCTGAATTCAAAAATAGAGAGTACCTCCCGTAATTTCTAGTTAGCAAGGCTCCTCTTTTGATTCGAAAACACACTTTTGGACACATTGATCATGAAATTAACACATGTAGCTAAACAACCTAGTATATATTAATTGAATCAAAAAGGTATAAGCACCATTAAAACTCTAAATCTATTTAAATCCATCAGCAAAACGATTCATTCATCACGGTTTGCATTACGTGCAAATGTGAACTGGTTTAATTCCTAAAGAATCAGGCATTCTAATCACCTCATGTGAATTAAGCTCCTTTTCTTGTTACCAGATCTATTTTTCATGCAATAACAACAAAATTAACCTTTGTTTCTTTCTTAATAACTATGTTCATTATGAAGAAAATGCCGATGGAACAACTACAAGATGAATTCATTCAATTTAACAAACAGTGGAGTCCTTGATCTTCAATTTCATTTCTTATTGATATTAATTGCTGAATTCAAAAAAATAGAGAGTACCTCCCATAATTTCTGGTTAGCAAGGCTCCTCTTTTGATCGAAAAACACTTTTTGGACACATTGATCATGAAATTAACACATGTAGCTAAACAACCTAGTATATTAATTGAATCAAAAAGGTATAAGCACCATTAAAACTCTAAATCTATATTTAAATCCATCAGCGAAACGAGTCATTCATCATGGTTTGCATTACTTGCAAATGTGAACTGGTTTAATTCCTAAAGAATGAGGCATTCTAATCACCTCATGTGAATTAAGCTCCTTTTCTTGTTACCAGATCTATTTTTCATGCAATAACAACAAAATTAACCTTTGTTTCTTTCTTAATAACTATGTTCATTATGAAGAAAATGCCGATGGAACAACTACAAGATGAATTCATTCAATTTAACAAACAGTGGAGTCCTTGATCTTCAATTTCATTTCTTATTGATATTAATTGCTGAATTCAAAAAATAGAGAGTACCTCCCGTAATTTCTAGTTAGCAAGGCTCCTCTTTTGATTCGAAACACACTTTTGGACACATTGATCATGAAATTAACACATGTAGCTAAACAACCTAGGATATTAATTGAATCAAAAAGGTATAAGCACCATTAAAACTCTAAATCTATTTAAATCCATCAGCAAAACGATTCATTCATTCATCACGGTTTGCATTACGTGCAAATGTGAACTGGTTTAATTCCTAAAGAATCAGGCATTCTAATCACCTCATGTGAATTAAGCTCCTTTTCTTGTTACCAGATCTTTTTTTTCATGCAATAACAACAAAATTAACCTTTGTTTCTTTCTTAATAACTATGTTCATTATGAAGAAAATGCCGATGGAACAAACTACAAGATGAATTCATTCAATTTAACAAACAGTGGAGTCCTTGATCTTCAATTTCATTTCTTATTGATATTAATTGCTGAATTCAAAAATAGAGAGTACCTCCCATAATTTCTGGTTAGCAAGGCTCTCTCTTTTGATTCGAAACACACTTTTGGACACATTGATCATGAAATTAACACATGTAGCTAAACAACCTAGTAGTATATTAATTGAATCAAAAAGGTATAAGCACCATTAAAACTCTAAATCTATTTAAATCCATCAGCGAAACGAGTCATTCATCATGGTTTGCATTACTTGCAAATGTGAACTGGTTTAATTCCTAAAGAATGAGGCATTCTAATCACCTCATGTGAATTAAGCTCCTTTTCTTGTTACCAGATCTATTTTTCATGCAATAACAACAAAATTAACCTTTGTTTCTTTCTTAATAACTATGTTCATTATGAAGAAAATGCCGATGGAACAACTACAAGATGAATTCATTCAATTTAACAAACAGTGGAGTCCTTGATCTTCAATTTCATTTCTTATTGATATTAATTGCTGAATTCAAAAATAGAGAGTACCTCCCATAATTTCTGGTTAGCAAGGCTCCTCTTTTGATTCGAAACACACTTTTGGACACATTGATCATGAAATTAACACATGTAGCTAAACAACCTAGTATATTAATTGAATCAAAAAGGTATAAGCACACACCATTAAAACTCTAAATCTATTTAAATCCATCAGCAAAACGAGTCATTCATCATGGTTTGCATTACGTGCAAATGTGAACTGGTTTAATTCCTAAAGAATCAGGCATTCTAATCACCTCATGTGAATTAAGCTCCTTTTCTTGTTACCAGATCTATTTTTCATGCAATAACAACAAAATTAACCTTTGTTTTTCTTTCTTAATAACTATGTTCATTATGAAGAAAATGCCGATGGAACAACTACAAGATGAATTCATTCAATTTAACAAACAGTGGAGTCCTTGATCTTTCAATTTCATTTCTTATTGATATTAATTGCTGAATTCAAAAATAGAGAGTACCTCCCATAATTTCTGGTTAGCAAGGCTCCTCTTTTGATTCGAAACACACTTTTGGACACATTGATCATGAAATTAACACATGTAGCTAAACAACCTAGTATATTAATTGAATCAAAAAAAAGGTATAAGCACCATTAAAACTCTAAATCTATTTAAATCCATCAGCAAAACGAGTCATTCATCATGGTTTGCATTACTTGCAAATGTGAACTGGTTTAATTCCTAAAGAATGAGGCATTCTAATCACCTCATGTGAATTAAGCTCCTTTTCTTGTTACCAGATCTATTTTTCATGCAATAACAACAAAATTAACCTTTGTTTCTTTCTTAATAACTATGTTCATTATGAAGAAAATGCCGATGGAACAACTACAAGATGAATTCATTCAATTTAACAAACAGTGGAGTCCTTGATCTTCAATTTCATTTCTTATTGATATTAATTGCTGAATTCAAAAATAGAGAGTACCTCCCATAATTTCTGGTTAGCAAGGCTCCTCTTTTGATTCGAAACACACTTTTGGACACATTGATCATGAAATTAACACATGTAGCTAAACAACCTAGTATATTAATTGAATCAAAAAAAGGTATAAGCACCATTAAAACTCTAAATCTATTTAAATCCATCAGCGAAACGAGTCATTCATCATGGTTTGCATTACTTGCAAATGTGAACTGGTTTAATTCCTAAAGAATCAGGCATTCTAATCACCTCATGTGAATTAAGCTCCTTTTCTTGTTACCAGATCTATTTTTCATGCAATAACAACAAAATTAACCTTTGTTTCTTTCTTAATAACTATGTTCATTATGAAGAAAATGCCGATGGAACAACTACAAGATGAATTCATTCAATTTAACAAACAGTGGAGTCCTTGATCTTCAATTTCATTTCTTATTGATATTAATTGCTGAATTCAAAAATAGAGAGTACCTCCCATAATTTCTAGTTAGCAAGGCTCCTCTTTTGATTCGAAAAACACACTTTTGGACACATTGATCATGAAATTAACACATGTAGCTAAACAACCTAGGATATTAATTGAATCAAAAAGGTATATAAGCACCATTAAAACTCTAAATCTATTTAAATCCATCAGCAAAACGATTCATTCATCACGGTTTGCATTACGTGCAAATGTGAACTGGTTTAATTCCTAAAGAATCAGGCATTCTAATCACCTCATGTGAATTAAGCTCCTTTTCTTGTTACCAGATCTATTTTTCATGCAATAACAACAAAATTAACCTTTGTTTCTTTCTTAATAACTATGTTCATTATGAAGAAAATGCCGATGGAACAACTACAAGATGAATTCATTCAATTTAACAAACAGTGGAGTCCTTGATCTTCAATTTCATTTCTTATTGATATTAATTGCTGAATTCAAAAATAGAGAGTACCTCCCATAATTTCTGGTTAGCAAGGCTCCTCTTTTGATTCGAAACACACTTTTGGACACATTGATCATGAAATTAACACATGTAGCTAAACAACCTAGTATATTAATTGAATCAAAAAGGTATAAGCACCATTAAAACTCTAAATCTATTTAAATCCATCAGCGAAACGAGTCATTCATCATGGTTTGCATTACTTGCAAATGTGAACTGGTTTAATTCCTAAAGAATGAGGCATTCTAATCACCTCATGTGAATTAAGCTCCCTTTTCTTGTTACCAGATCTATTTTTCATGCAATAACAACAAAATTAACCTTTGTTTCTTTCTTAATAACTATGTTCATTATGAAGAAAATGCCGATGGAACAACTACAAGATGAATTCATTCAATTTAACAAACAGTGGAGTCCTTGATCTTCAATTTCATTTCTTATTGATATTAATTGCTGAATTCAAAAATAGAGAGTACCTCCCATAATTTCTGGTTAGCAAGGCTCCTCTTTTGATTCGAAACACACTTTTGGACACATTGATCATGAAATTAACACATGTAGCTAAACAACCTAGTATATTAATTGAATCAAAAAGGTATAAGCACCATTAAAACTCTAAATCTATTTAAATCCATCAGCGAAACGAGTCATTCATCATGGTTTGCATTACTTGCAAATGTGAACTGGTTTAATTCCTAAAGAATGAGGCATTCTAATCACCTCATGTGAATTAAGCTCCTTTTCTTGTTTGTTACCAGATCTATTTTTCATGCAATAACAACAAAATTAACCTTTGTTTCTTTCTTAATAACTATGTTCATTATGAAGAAAATGCCGATGGAACAACTACAAGATGAATTCATTCAATTTAACAAACAGTGGAGTCCTTGATCTTCAATTTCATTTCTTATTGATATTAATTGCTGAATTCAAAAATAGAGAGTACCTCCCGTAATTTCTAGTTAGCAAGGCTCTCTTTTTTGATTCGAAACACACTTTTGGACACATTGATCATGAAATTAACACATGTAGCTAAACAACCTAGGATATTAATTGAATCAAAAAGGTATAAGCACCATTAAAACTCTAAATCTATTTAAATCCATCAGCAAAACGATTCATTCATCACGGTTTGCATTACGTGCAAATGTGAACTGGTTTAATTCCTAAAGAATCAGGCATTCTAATCACCTCATGTGAATTAAACTCCTTTTCTTGTTACCAGATCTATTTTTCATGCAAATAACAACAAAATTAACCTTTGTTTCTTTCTTAATAACTATGTTCATTATGAAGAAAATGCCGATGGAACAACTACAAGATGAATTCATTCAATTTAACAAACAGTGGAGTCCTTGATCTTCAATTTCATTTCTTATTGATATTAATTGCTGAATTCAAAAATAGAGAGTACCTCCCATAATTTCTGGTTAGCAAGGCTCCTCTTTTGATTCGAAACACACTTTTGGACACATTGATCATGAAATTAACACATGTAGCTAAACAACCTAGTATATTAATTGAATCAAAAAGGTATAAGCACCATTAAAACTCTAAATCTATTTAAATCCATCAGCGAAACGAGTCATTCATCATGGTTTGCATTACTTGCAAATGTGAACTGGTTTAATTCCTAAAGAATGAGGCATTCTAATCACCTCATGTGAATTAAGCTCCTTTTCTTGTTACCAGATCTATTTTTCATGCAATAACAACAAAATTAACCTTTGTTTCTTTCTTAATAACTATGTTCATTATGAAGAAAATGCCGATGGAACAACTACAAGATGAATTCATTCAATTTAACAAACAGTGGAGTCCTTGATCTTCAATTTCATTTCTTATTATTGATATTAATTGCTGAATTCAAAAAATAGAGAGTACCTCCCATAATTTCTGGTTAGCAAGGCTCCTCTTTTGATTCGAAACACACTTTTGGACACATTGATCATGAAATTAACACATGTAGCTAAACAACCTAGTATATTAATTGAATCAAAAAGGTATAAGCACCATTAAAACTCTAAATCTATTTAAATCCATCAGCAAAACGAGTCATTCATCATGGTTTGCATTACTTGCAAATGTGAACTGGTTTAATTCCTAAAGAATCAGGCATTCTAATCACCTCATGTGAATTAAGCTCCTTTTCTTGTTACCAGATCTATTTTTCATGCAATAACAACAAAATTAACCTTTGTTTCTTTCTTAATAACTATGTTCATTATGAAGAAAATGCCGATGGAACAACTACAAGATGAATTCATTCAATTTAACAAACAGTGGAGTCCTTGATCTTCAATTTCATTTCTTATTGATATTAATTGCTGAATTCAAAAATAGAGAGTACCTCCCATAATTTCTGGTTAGCAAGGCTCCTCTTTTGATTCGAAACACACACTTTTGGACACATTGATCATGAAATTAACACATGTAGCTAAACAACCTAGTATATTAATTGAATCAAAAAGGTATAAGCACCATTAAAACTCTAAATCTATTTAAATCCATCAGCGAAACGAGTCATTCATCATGGTTTGCATTACTTGCAAATGTGAACTGGTTTAATTCCTAAAGAATGAGGCATTCTAATCACCTCATGTGAATTAAGCTCCTTTTCTTGTTACCAGATCTATTTTTCATGCAATAACAACAAAATTAACCTTTGTTTCTTTCTTAATAACTATGTTCATTATGAAGAAAATGCCGATGGAACAACTACAAGATGAATTCATTCAATTTAACAAACAGTGGAGTCCTTGATCTTCAATTTCATTTCTTATTGATATTAATTGCTGAATTCAAAAATAGAGAGTACCTCCCATAATTTCTGGTTAGCAAGGCTCCTCTTTTGATTCGAAACACACTTTTGGACACATTGATCATGAAATTAACACATGTAGCTAAACAACCTAGTATATTAATTGAATCAAAAAAAAGTATACACACCATTAAAACTCTAAATCTATTTAAATCCATCAGCGAAACGAGTCATTCATCATGGTTTGCATTACTTGCAAATGTGAACTGGTTTAATTCCTAAAGAATCAGGCATTCTAATCACCTCATGTGAATTAAGCTCCTTTTCTTGTTACCAGAGATCTATTTTTCATGCAATAACAACAAAATTAACCTTTGTTTCTTTCTTAATAACTATGTTCATTATGAAGAAAATGCCGATGGAACAACTACAAGATGAATTCATTCAATTTAACAAACAGTGGAGTCCTTGATCTTCAATTTCATTTCTTATTGATATTAATTGCTGAATTCAAAAATAGAGAGTACCTCCCCGTAATTTCTAGTTAGCAAGGCTCCTCTTTTGATTCGAAACACACTTTTGGACACATTGATCATGAAATTAACACATGTAGCTAAACAACCTAGTATATTAATTGAATCAAAAAGGTATAAGCACCATTAAAACTCTAAATCTATTTAAATCCATCAGCAAAACGATTCATTCATCACGGTTTGCATTACGTGCAAATGTGAACTGGTTTAATTCCTAAAGAATCAGGCATTCTAATCACCTCATGTGAATTAAGCTCCTTTTCTTGTTACCAAGATCTATTTTTCATGCAATAACAACAAAATTAACCTTTGTTTCTTTCTTAATAACTATGTTCATTATGAAGAAAATGCCGATGGAACAACTACAAGATGAATTCATTCAATTTAACAAACAGTGGAGTCCTTGATCTTCAATTTCATTTCTTATTGATATTAATTGCTGAATTCAAAAAATAGAGAGTACCTCCCATAATTTCTGGTTAGCAAGGCTCCTCTTTTGATTCGAAACACACTTTTGGACACATTGATCATGAAATTAACACATGTAGCTAAACAACCTAGTATATTAATTGAATCAAAAAGGTATAAGCACCATTAAAACTCTAAATCTATTTAAATCCATCAGCGAAACGAGTCATTCATCATGGTTTGCATTACTTGCAAATGTGAACTGGTTTAATTCCTAAAGAATGAGGCATTCTAATCACCTCATGTGAATTAAGCTCCTTTTCTTGTTACCAGATCTATTTTTCATGCAATAACAACAAAATTAACCTTTGTTTCTTTCTTAATAACTATGTTCATTATGAAGAAAATGCCGATGGAACAACTACAAGATGAATTCATTCAATTTAACAAACAGTGGAGTCCTTGATCTTCAATTTCATTTCTTATTGATATTAATTGCTGAATTCAAAAATAGAGAGAGTACCTCCCATAATTTCTGGTTAGCAAGGCTCCTCTTTTGATTCGAAACACACTTTTGGACACATTGATCATGAAATTAACACATGTAGCTAAACAACCTAGTATATTAATTGAATCAAAAAGGTATAAGCACCATTAAAACTCTAAATCTATTTAAATCCATCAGCGAAACGAGTCATTCATCATGGTTTGCATTACTTGCAAATGTGAACTGGTTTAATTCCTAAAGAATGAGGCATTCTAATCACCTCATGTGAATTAAGCTCCTTTTCTTGTTACCAGATCTATTTTTCATGCAATAACAACAAAATTAACCTTTGTTTCTTTCTTAATAACTATGTTCATTATGAAGAAAATGCCGATGGAACAACTACAAGATGAATTCATTCAATTTAACAAACAGTGGAGTCCTTGATCTTCAATTTCATTTCTTATTGATATTAATTGCTGAATTCAAAAATAGAGAGTACCTCCCATAATTTCTGGTTAGCAAGGCTCCTCTTTTGATTCGAAACACACTTTTTGGACACATTGATCATGAAATTAACACATGTAGCTAAACAACCTAGTATATTAATTGAATCAAAAAGGTATAAGCACCATTAAAACTCTAAATCTATTTAAATCCATCAGCGAAACGAGTCATTCATCATGGTTTGCATTACTTGCAAATGTGAACTGGTTTAATTCCTAAAGAATGAGGCATTCTAATCACCTCATGTGAATTAAGCTCCTTTTCTTGTTACCAGATCTATTTTTCATGCAATAACAACAAAATTAACCTTTGTTTCTTTCTTAATAACTATGTTCATTATGAAGAAAATGCCGATGGAACAACTACAAGATGAATTCATTCAATTTAACAAACAGTGGAGTCCTTGATCTTCAATTTCATTTCTTATTGATATTAATTGCTGAATTCAAAAATAGAGAGTACCTCCCATAATTTCTGGTTAGCAAGGCTCCTCTTTTGATTCGAAACACACTTTTGGACACATTGATCATGAAATTAACACATGTAGCTAAACAACCTAGTATATTAATTGAATCAAAAAAGGTATAAGCACCATTAAAACTCTAAATCTATTTAAATCCATCAGCAAAACGATTCATTCATCACGGTTTGCATTACGTGCAAATGTGAACTGGTTTAATTCCTAAAGAATCAGGCATTCTAATCACCTCATGTGAATTAAGCTCCTTTTCTTGTTACCAAATCTATTTTTCATGCAATAACAACAAAATTAACCTTTGTTTGTTTCTTAATAACTATGTTCATTATGAAGAAAATGCCGATGGAACAACTACAAGATGAATTCATTCAATTTAACAAACAGTGGAGTCCTTGATCTTCAATTTCATTTCTTATTGATATTAATTGCTGAATTCAAAAATAGAGAGTACCTCCCATAATTTCTGGTTAGCAAGGCTCCTCTTTTGATTCGAAACACACTTTTGGACACATTAATCATGAAATTAACACATGTAGCTAAACAACCTAGTATATTAATTGAATCAAAAAGGTATAAGCACCATTAAAACTCTAAATCTATTTAAATCCATCAGCGAAACGAGTCATTCATCATGGTTTGCATTACTTGCAAATGTGAAC